>JANAVB010031768.1:0-27827 GCA_029216955.1 Iris pallida | reverse complement strand
TTTTGGTTTTATCTGCTGCTATCTTCACAGACCCGAGGCGACGGAGAGATCACCGTCATCGTTCACGCGGCGACGACGGCCTATAAATAGGTGAGAGGATGAGAGAGAGGAGATTTTTTCTACTCTGTGCCTTTGCCTCCTTTAGAGTTCTTTCTAAGAAACCCTAATTTCTTCCTCTCTGTTAGAATGGCTTCCAAGACTCCTCGCGGCGGTGCCGGCAAAGGAAAGGGAAGGAGAGGAGCCCGTAGAGTTCGTCGACGAGGATGCTCCTGCCACCCTTGCGATTCCGGCCGATGTTCGCCCCGGGGTGACAGGTAGGTGTCGACTTTTGCTATATCTAATGTCTCTAACTTTCTGCTGTCGATGCGTATGGGCTTCTGTCCTTGATATAATGAGGTTTTATCCTGCCGACGTGCGTAGCTCAGGCTTTTATCATGCACCCGAGGTTTAGTTTGCTGACGCGCATGGGGTTTTATACCCTGATGATGCGCTGAAGCTTTCGCTGACGCACATGGGCTCACGCCTGATGAGGCCGAAGCTCCAATACTGACTCGCATATGTTTATGCCCTGCTGATGCGCCGAAGTTCCAATGCCGACGCGCATGGGTGATGCGCTGAAGCTGACGCGCATGGGTTTATGCCCTGACGCTGCGTCAATCTACTTTTGTCTTTTTGCCTGACTTCCACTTTTGTTGTGCAGTGTCGATGACGATCTCTTGTTGAACGAAGTCCCTTGGATGCTTCCCTTTGCCAAAGGGGGTTGATTTTGATGAGGCGCGTGATCACCCTGCAAGGATGCTATCTTACAGAACCAACCCCGGGAGAGAATGCTGCAAATCCAGAACCAGTGCCACTTTTCCTCCAGAGTATGATGGAGAGTGGTAAACTGAAGTCTCCGAATCTGAGATAAACTTTCTTAAAACCTGTCTTTCTGTTTGGCGACCGACTAGTCTCTTCGAAGCGAAATACTGAAGATCAAAGAAGACTGGTTCTTCACTGCCAAGGCATGGTTCTATACATGAGGCAGGTTGACCGCTAGTGTCGCTGACGGGCTTTTTATCGTCTGGCTCGAAGAGAAGGATGGGTTGGGAACTTACTCCTTCTCAAGGAGGGCCTTGGGAGGTACCCTTTCGATCGATGCCACCTCGACCAGCGAGATACTTTGGCTGCTTCACGAGCCGTTCCTCGTTCAGTTACCGAGCCTTACCCAGGAGCCTCTACAGTGAAGTTCCAAATGACACATTTCCCTTCAGTGCCCCGACCTTTACAAATCGGATGTTGACAGCGAAGGTCACGTATCCGACATGTGGCTTTAGAGTCGAGGGTTGGTGTCACTATATTCCGAGGTGGGACGAGTTGACCACTTGGGTGCTTTCAAGGTTCAAAGTTGAGCTTAAGGAGATCGGGCTGACAGTCGCTATTCGGGCTACGCAGGCAGGCGTGGATCTCAATAAGCCTATGTTCCTTGCGCTCTTGGAATTATTCAAACGCCTATACTGGCAGCTTTTTCACTCCGGTGGAGAGTTGGGGTTGGCTCTCCATGAGATGCACGAGGTGTCTAAGCTTCCTTGGGGCTCAGAGCCGTACGAGGAGTATTTCCCGTCAAATGAGGAGATCCAGGTTCTGGGATAAGAACCCGGAGATGATGGCTGTGTTTAAAGAGGTGACGAGCCACCATTATCTGATGCACCGGAGGGATAGGGGCAAGACCACACCTCATGTAACTGCTTGGAGGGACTATGTCGTTTAAGCAGGATTTATGGATTCGAGATCCGATTTGTGACTCCGCAGGGGACTGAAGCCCGCGGAGGTGACTTCTGAATAAGTCGACTGGATGAGAGGACTCCACGTTCGGATGAGAGCGGCAAGGATGCTATAGCTGCTTCTGGCACTGTGGGCAGGATGTCATCTAAGGCCGTATTGACAGCCTATTTGATGATATGGCTCCGGATTGCGTGTTTACAGGTGGATCCGTTGCCGTGGAAGGGTACATCGGAATCTCATTTTGCCTGCTGTGAAGTTGGCTTTTGGGCGACCCTTACTTTCCTCCCCGGATGGTGTGCAACCTGTTGCGCGGTTTGAGGTTTTGCTGATGACGTGATCCATGAGAAAGGTAATAATGACAACTTTCCCGGGCCGAGTTGACTTTCCTTATCTTATGGATGGCTGATTTTGCATCATCCGAACGTGATGTCCCGGTCCGGAGGAGGATCATGTTGAAGGGGATGCCTTCATCCGTCGCTTCTACAAGAGGAAGTGGTCATACACCGGCGTCCCCGTTTGCAGGAGAGTCTTGTCCTACCTTCAGGGGTGGGAAATTGTCAAGGTTGGCCCGATTTTCAAGATTTCGAGGTCGACCAAGATTTAGTTGACTCTGGCGAAGATGCAGTCACTTTGTCGAATGGAGTTTTCGTTGGTTGCAAAGTATCCGGCCTTCTCACCTGGTCACAGCAACCAGAATAAATGTTATCTGGGCCATATCTGCCAAGCCGATTTGCTCGTCAATTTGGCTATACTCAGCTGGTGTTGCGGAATCCCAGTAGCAGTCTAGGCTTCGTCGGAAGTTTGCTGGACGAGCCGGGCTGGCAGTATTATAACGCTGGATGCACTAGCGTTATTTTACCATGCCAGTCCGCAACCCTCGGCCGCAGATCCTATATCGGCCGCCAAGCGTATTGCATTATGAACGCTGCGTCTCCTGGTTATGACAGAGAGACTAGTTTCATCATTGGAACTCAGCTGGAGGCCACGGCGAGTATGTTGAGGGTAGCCCGATCATATCGTCCACCAGATTTGATGGGATATTGGGCTGCTGCTGCAGCGCCAGAGAGATCCGTCTGTTGGGAAGAGCGGGCTGACACAGAAGCTGGTTCTTCTGTACCGAAGAGGTCGAGAAAGACGTCGACTGCAAAGGTTACGGAAGTGCCACTCGTAGTGCCAACGGGATCAGCTCCTGCTGAGGTAAGGAGTGCTTCGTAATTTAATTCATTTTGTCATTGAGGTGACTTATGCTTTTTCTTTGCAGTCGAAGAAGATCCCGTGTTTCAAAACGGGTGCCAATAAGTCGAAAGAGGTGGCAGGATCTTCTGATGAGCGTATCCCACCGATGATAATGTCTCCCGTGGATGAGGACCCCGAAGACGTGCCTGCGGAGGTTTTAGTATCTCCTGTCTTTGAGGTTGCAACAACTTCCGAAAAGGTAGAGTCTGCCATGGAGGACGTTGAGGGTCCTACGGACTCGAGGCATCCTGATGATGAGGTGGATTGGAGTTCGTCGCCTTCGGATGACGTTGCTCCAGGGCTGCAAGAGTCTGTTGCGGGAGCAACAGATATGGTTGAGACAGAGGAGAGGGTTGATTCCCCTCCTTATCATGATGAGGGGAGGCGACTGAATCATTGCCGAGTCCTACCCCGGCTTCAACCGTGGTAGTTGAGGCGGCTACCGATCAGGAGGTAGCGACAGATTCTGTCCCTGTGGAGGGACTTGGTGACGAGACCCGTCTGCCGGGTGACGACCGCTGAGGCGGGTCAAGAGACAAATGATAATCTCCCTATTCTGGAAGGGAAGGTACCAGCTGTTGATAGGACGTTGGGGGTAGAAGAGGTGGCCGTTGACGTCGGTGGTTCCTCCGGGCTTGAGAAGGGCGAGGGTGTAGAACCCTCTGTTGCCCCTCCTACTTGGGGTACTATTTCGACGCCTGTGCGGGCTTCCTCTGTTCCTTCGGCTCCTCGGGCTAGCAGTCCAGCCCCTGTTGATGAAGAGCCCATTGATGCCGAGGTTCAAGCCTCGCAGGTTGAGGTTGGCGGATCTTCTTCAGGTCCGCAAACTGTAGTAGCTCCTCCAACTCCTGCCATGACGCCGCAGGTCTTGGCGGATGCAGACGAATATGTGAAATTCCTCGTCGAGGGGGTGTATAAAATGCTGCAGAAGGGTGTATCTGCTGTGATTGATGCAAATGGGAGCTTTGCGACGGTAAAAACTCTGGCAATGCCCTGTATCGAGCTGATCCGCATTCACCAAGGCCACGACCATATGGCCGAAATTCTGGAGGCTTCGGTGATCGAGCTGGACGAGCGGCTTGCGGAACTTCAGCGCATCTAGCGAAACGACCTCTCCGTCCTGATAGATGCGGAGAAGGGGAAGCTGATTGCCGAGATCGAGTCTTCATACCAGGCCACTGTGGGCCTTTGGGAGCGCGAGGTGGCTGAGACTGAGGCTGCGGTAGAGCAGTTGTCTCAGTCCATGAAGACGACGGTGGAAACTCGAGCTGCATTGGATGCTAATATTGCGGAGATCGACACCCAGATGCGCCGCCTTGAGGACCAACGGGCCCGACTCCAGTTAGACGCCGAGCGTGTCCGGGCTGAACAGCAGCATTCCAGAAGGAAGAAGCGACTTTTACTCAGCGGACTCTTGCCTTGGCGCAGCAGCGACAACAGCTTGATGCGAAGCATGAGAGCGATACTTCCGCTGGGGCTGTTGAATTTATGCGTCAAGAAGCTGAGCGACGAGTCCTGGCGACTGTGGAGGCCCGTACAGCCGACCTAAGGCTTCGAGTCAGGGAGCTCTCAGCCCATCCTGGGGAGGTTCAGGGACTGTAGTTTTTCCCCTTTTTTATGCTCTTTTGCAACCCTTTGCTGAGGGATAATGTAGCCATTTATACTCTCTATTTCAGAAAATAAAGAAGTACGCAACTTTTTGTGATGTGTTCATTTTTGTTATTATGAACTTGATGATTTGTGTGGACCTATTATCTTTTGCGCACCTTGGTTTTTAGGCACAGATAATAAGTTTGAAGGAACCAACATGTTTGCTCAGAGGTGATGTGGACATGGCAATCATTGGGTCCAAATGATAGAATCATCCTACTCAGAGGTGTGATGGACGTGGTAGGAATGATCCTGGGGGATACGCTGAACAACTCAGAGGTGATGTGGACGTGGAAGTTCGGCGATCAATGTACGACAACGTAGGGGTTGTTTGTACGAGATGTTTACTCAGAGGTAATGTGGACGTGGTAAAGATGAAGGGTAGCGTCGGCTTACGTAGCGTAAGAGTCCACTTTGTAGGGTGTAGAGGAACAACTCAGAGGTAATATGGACGTGGTTGTCTTTCTACTGAAGGAAGCCACGGAACAGCTGGGTTCCCGAGGCGGATGAGTTTGTGGAAGGAGATTGTTTGTGAATCCCGATGATTGGGCCCACAGATCCCCTTGGGGAAGTACATGTCTGAAGGATGTCAAGAATAGTACTTCTTTAGGAACTTGCCGTTGATGGGCATCATAAACAAGTCTCCATTGGGTTTGGCGAGACGGTAAGCACCGTTTGAATATACCGTCTCTATGATGAAAGGTCCTTCCCACTTGGGCTCGAACTTTCCTGGTGTCTTGTGAGTTAACACCATTGGCCTTCTGACTGCTAGAACCAGGTCGCCAACTTGGAAAGTCCTCTGTTTGACCTTCTTGTTGAAAGCCTGTGATATACGGGCTTGGTAGAGTTCGATGCGTTGTTGAGCTAGGAGACGCTTCTCATCGAGTGCCTCCAGTTCTCGCAGATGACGACGTTGATTGTCCTCTTCTGTGAGTTTGTTTGTTATTGCCACACGGAGTGAGGGTATCTGGATCTCGGGAGGCAGTACCGCTTTGCTCCCGTAGACCAGAGAGAATGGTATGTTGCCTGTCGGGGTCCGTACCGTTGTACGGTAGGCCCAAAGGCATTCGTCAAGCTTTTCATCCCAGTCGCATTTATTGGATGACACGACCTTTTTGAGTAGCCTGACGATGGTTTTATTGAACGTCTCTGCTAACCCGTTTGCTGCCGGATTATAGGCGGTGGATGCCATATTTTGAATGCGGTTCTTGTCACAGAACCTGCTAAAAATGTGGCTGATAAACTGAGGACCGTTGTCATGAATGATCCGCCGGGGTACTCCGAAACGGTAAATGACATGGTGTTTGATAAAGCTGACCACCCTGGAGCTCTTTACTTCCGCCAGTGGGACTGCTTCTGCCCATTTGGAGAAGTAATCGGTGATGGCCAGGACGAAACGGTATCCTCTTGATGAAGGAGGGGTGATAGGTCCCACAATATCCATGCCCCAGGCTTCGAAGGGCCAGGAGGCGACTGTAGGATGTAGTGGTTCAGACGGTGTATGTATGAAGTCAGCATGGAGTTGGCATGCGTGACACTTCTTAGCATATTCAACAGCGTCGGTGGCCATGGTTGGCCAGTAGTAGCCCATACGTCGCAGTCGATCCTGCAACTTAGGACCGGGTTGATGAGCTCCGCAAGTTCCGTCATGAGCTTCTCGGAGGGCTTCGGCTGCTTCCTCGTTGGACAGGCATCGAAGGAGGAGCCCATCGAAGGAACGTCGGTACAGCATTTTAGTAACTGTGTCATAGTAGAATCGAAGAGAGCGTCTCCTGACTGAGACGGCTTTCTTCGGGTCCTCTGGAAGAATTCCGTAGACAGCAAAGTCGATGAACGGGAACCTCCAGTCTCGGACATTAACACCAGTGTTCGTCGGCATGGCGTGGGCCACTTGCAAGCACAGGTTGTTTCTAGGACAAATCAAGTCTCGGCCTGTTACCGTGACATAGTGTTGAGTCCCAAAGGGCGCTGCCAATGAGGCTGCGAGGCCAGCCAGAGCGCCAGCCTCCAAGTTTTGTAGACGAGGTAGGTGTTCGATGAAGAACCCGGTGAAGGTTGAAATGATGTTCAATGCAACTTCATGGTAAGGGATCAGATCTTCATGGCGAACCTCATACTGCCCTCGAATCTGGTTCACAACGAGTTTTGAGTCACCGTAGGCTTCCAGATGGTCCACCCCCAGCTGTTGTGCGAGCTGGAGTCCCATGACGAGTGCGTTGTACTCGACAACATTGTTGGAGCACGGCTTCGAGAGTGAGTAAGCACGCTGGATGACCAACTGATCGGGGAAGACTAAGACTACCCCCACTCCTGCGATGATTTGGCCTTTGGGGCCTGTTCTCGAAGCGCTATCGAAAAACATCCGCCAAACGGAGCTTTCTTCGGTGACGTTGGATTCTTGGACCTCATCCGGGATGTCTTCATAGAGTTTTGAGGATTCTGGAATGGGGTGTGCAGCTAAAAAATCAGCCAGAGCTTGACCTTTAACAGCTTTTTGCGGGACAAACACCATATTATATGGTGTTAGCAAAATCGCCCATGTGGCTAGCCGGGAGTTCAATGGTCCTGGCTTCGTCATGAGGACTCTGAGTGGATTGACTCGGGAAATGACATGAATTGTCTGGCCCGAGACATAATGACGAGTCTTCTGGATGGCAAACACCAAAGCCAAGCACTCCTTTTCAACGGGGTTGTACCGGTGTTCGGCCCCGATGAGCGTTCGACTGAGGTAGTAGATTGCTTGCTCATAGCCTGTATCGTTGTTTTGAGCCAGCAGAGCGCCAAGGGAATGATCCATGGCACGGACGTAGAGAAGAAATGGTTTGCCCGCGACAGGTGCCACCAGGACTGGTGGGCTTGTCAAGTAGGCTTTGATGTCGTCGAAAGCCTTCTAGCACTCCTCTGTCCAGACATAAGAGACTCCCTTCTTCATGAGCTGAGTAAAGGGTTGACATTTACCGGAGAGGTTTGCTATGAACCTCCGGATGTATGCCAGACATCCACGTAAGCCTCGAAGTTCTCGAAGATTCTTCGGAGGGTCCATGTTGAGGATGGCTTTGGTCTTCTCGAGATCAACATGAATGCCTTTCGTCGTGATGACAAAGCCCAAGAATTTGCCGCTAGAAACCCCCAGGAAGATTTAGCGGGGTTCATTTTGAGTTGATGTGCCCGCATGAGATCGAAGACTGTCTTCAGATCCTGTAGGTGATCTCCTTTGAGGCGGCTCTTGACTGCGATATCGTCAACATAGCATTCGACTGTTTTACGAAGATGTTGACGGAAGATGGTGCTCATAGCTCGTTGGTATGTTGCACCGGCGTTTTTCAAGCCGAAGGGCATTACTGTGTAGCAGAAAACACCCTTTGGAGTCCTGAATGACGTGTGTTTCGCGTCATCGGGGAACATCTTGATTTGATTGTAGCCTGAATACCCATCCATGAAGGACATGCGTTCAAAGCCACATGTGTTATCGATCATCACATCGGTGATCGGAAGCGGGAATTCGTCTTTCGGGCAAGCAGAATTGAGGTCCCTGAAGTCGATACAGACTCGTATCTTCCCGTTCTTCTTGGTGACAGGTACGATATTGGCTACCCAATCTGGGTGTTGTTCCTCACGGATGAAGCCGCTAGTCAAGAGTTTGTCCACCTCCTGATCGATAGCATTCATGATGTCCGGACGAAAATGTCGTTGTTGTTGTTTGATAGGTTTGGCATCAGGTAAGATGTTCAACCTATGTATTGCGATCTGTGGATCGAGTCCTGGCATGCCTTCGTAGCTCCAGGCAAAGACGTCGATATACTCTTTAGCCAGCTGGATTAAAGCCTCTCGGTCTTCTCCTTCTAGGCTTTTGCTGACGAAGATGGGTTTGGAAGAAGATCCGTCCCCAAGGTCGATCTGCTCGACTTCGTCTTCGGTGGGAGGTTCACGTAACTCAAAACGAGACTCCCATTGCTCTCCTAGGCGTTGAGCCCAGGGTTCTTCTTCGAAGGATTCCGGCGTTTGGTCTTCGCCTTCACCTTTTTGAGGTTGTGCTGACGTCATGTTAGCTGACAGCACTTTCCTGAAGACTGATCCGATACTGGTATCAGAATCCCAAGTCGACGCTTTGGACGAGTGGGAATGTTCTACGTTTTCTGCGTCTGAACTCTCTGGAGTTGATGGCGGCGTGACATAGCCTCTCCCCCGTCGAGTTTTGTTGTAGTAGTCTTGCGGCCTTCCTTTGGGTGTTGAAAGCTGGAGAAGAAGAGGTCGACCCTTGCCGTAGTTTAGGCCTTTGTTGCTTTTCAGGTCGTAGCCCATCTTCTGGATGATGTGCTTTGCTGTATCCGTATACCGATAGACTTGTACTCTGCCGGTATCAGGTTCAGGCTCGAATGGCGGGAGGTCTTGATGACGCTCGACTTTGCCAAAAATGACGGATCCTTCGTCTCGGCTTCGTGGAGGGTTTATGAAACAGACTCCTTGGGACGGGACTACTCGGTTTACATTATGGACGGTCGTTATTTATGTTTACAACGACCGTAGAGCGTGATCTAATGTATACATGGCATTCCAATGTGGAAGACAAGAATAATTAAAAGACACTCTATTATTGATGAAGTATGAGATTTTATCCCGTGGGATTACATTGTCTAAGGAGGGTGCATCTACATCAGCAGAAATATATTCGCCAAGCTCCTCATCTGTAAGCACTGGGGTCGGATCAGGAGAATCCACCACAGCTTTGACTTTGGGGTCTGAGAGGGCGATGTGAGCCCTTTCTGGCATCTTGGATGACTGCGGGGGCTTGCCCTTAAGACGCACCTTCAAAGGTGCCTCAACTGCGCCTCCTGTGAGTGGTGCCTTCCCCTGTAATTTTGCCACCAGGGGAGCCGATGTTTGAGGCGGCTTTCCCTTGAAGCGTATCTTCAGGGGAGCCTCAGGAGTCGGTGCTTTCCCTGATAGCTTGATGCTCATTGGAGGCACCTTCTGGGGTGGTTTGCCCTTCAGTCGGATCTTCAGTGGGGCATCTGGATTCATCTCCGGCTTCGTATCCGGCTCAGTTGCCGTCTCTGCCTCATCATCAGCATCGTTGGCTTCCTCCTCGTCAAGTGGCTTGTACAAGTCGGAATCGGTGAAGTAAGCCTCAATCCCTTTGAAAGGATCGATGTCTGCGAACTCCGTCCGGATGACGCTGGTGGTGGATACATATTTCATGCATTGGTGGAGCGTGGAAGGCACCACCATGTACTCATGTAGCCATGGTCGGCCAAGCAGGATGTTGTAGTTGACCTCGGCATCCACCACATAACAAGTTACCTCAGTTTTGAGGTTGCCGATGTGACACTTCAGTCGGATTTTGCCCAGTGGTTCGCTTTTGCTAGCGTTGAAGCCACTGATGGTTGTGTTGGAGGGCACCAGCCGGTACATTGGGATCCCCAGTTTTGATAGCAGCGCCTTCGGGATAATGCTGAGGGAAGACCCCGGATCGATCTGAATTCGGCTCACCTTGACTGAACCGATGTACCCCGTGTAATACAGTGGTCGGTTATGCCGGTGGTGCTTGAGCAGCATGTCTTGTTGGGTGAAAGTTATGTTTGGGATAATTTCCTCTGTACAATGACAGTGCGCACAAGTAGTTGGGAGGTCTTCAGGCTGCTTGACCTGACTGAGAAAGGATTCAGCGTCCTTCAGAGCTTCGCAGAGAGCTTCTCGGGAGTCTTTGGAAAGACGCAGGAGCTCAAACAAAGATAAGCGCGCAGGAGTACTGGCCAGTTGTGCCAGTATGTCAAAGTTGTGGGGCTTGGCTAGCCCCGAAGCATTCTCCTTCCGTAGAGGTCTTTCGAAACGAGCCTCCACCTGCTTCTGCTTATTGGCTGCTGAGGGTTTAGACGGGCCCTCCTCAGGGATTGTGCCAGGAGGCACCACCTCGGCGGCAGCTTCGCCGGGCTGAGCGTTCTGTTGTGCACGCGTCTGCACTGGAAGTGCCTCTTCCGTTGAAGAAGAGACCGTGCGGCAAGACTTGATCTTCCTGCCTTTTGATTTGGAGGTAGAGCGTACCTCCGATTGAGTTACTTCGGAGACGAGGTCGGGGTGAACCCAGAGGACCTCTCCTCGAGATGTGGTGAGTGGGATGAGTCCACTCACATTGTCTCGGGTAGGTGGCAAGTTCACCACCTCCATTGTCGCCTTAGGGATGGGGACGACGCCATCTTGTGTGGTGGTCGGCGGCAAGGTGCCGAACTGAAGTGACACCACATTGGCTGACACCGTCTTCTCTTCATAGTCGACAAAAATTACATCGGCATTGATCATGCGCTGGATGTAATTCTTGAGGACGTAGCAGTCCTTGGTCGGGTGTCCGACAAACCGATAGTAGTGACAGTACCTAGGGTTGTCCACTTTCCCGACTTCATCGAGCCATTTTGGGTCCGGAAGTTTGATTTTGTTACCCTGCTTCAGTATTTCGAAGAGTTATAGGGTGTCTTCATCATTGAATGAATACACCTCCTTAGGTCTCGGTGCCGGTGGAGGCTTCTGAGAAGGTGCAGATGCGCCCTTCGAGGCATTAACAGTCAATGCCTGTTTTCCCTTTGCTTCTCGCCCGGAGTTGTTGGCTGCTGACCTTTTCCCTTTATCATCAAAGGCGGGGAAGCTGACACCCAGAAGACGTGCATTGGCCGCCTTCTTTTCTGCTGCTTCAGCTTCGATGATCAGGGAGCTCCAGTCGGAAGGGAGAGTAGAGTTGAGCCAGAGCTTCACTGCGGGCAGCATGTTCATGCTGCAAGAGGAGAGAAGCGCATGTTCTGGCATACCTGGAGGTAGCCTGAAGCAGGCTTGTCGGAAGCGTTCGATGAACACCCGAACCGTTTCTTTCTCCTTCTGGCGTATCTCTATGAGAGATGCCATCGTCATGTCCTTCCCGCCGTCGTAGAAGCGATCGAGAAAGAGGCACGTCAAGTTGTCGAAGGACGATATAGAATTGTCGGGGAGGCTGCAGTACCAGTCATACGCCACCCCTTTTAGGGCCCCAACAAAGATGCTGGTGATGAGCGCGTCCTCCTTTGGAAGATGCCCCGTTTGTGACTGGAAGTATGTCAGGTATCGACGCGGAGAGTCCTTCCCATCGTATGGTGTGAGTGTTTGTGGTTTATATTTTGGAGGATAAACCACCTTGTTCCACTCGAAGGGATAAGGCTGAGGAATGCCCATCTTCTGGCGCTCCTCTTGCCTATTTTTGGACTCGAAGCGCTCCCACAGGTCCTTGATCATTTCGACCACATCCTCCGTAGAGCTAGGAGTCGGGGAAGGTGGCACTATCTGGAGCGGAGCATTTGATGGTTCCGACGTCCGAGGTGCTTCTGTCTCGGAAGGTGTCCGTTGAAGGGGTACACTCGACTCCCCATTAACTCCTGGATCGGGACCGGTTGAAGGTGTTCTGGTCAAGGCCGACGAATATCAAACACTGCTTGAGTCAGTGCTTGCATGGAGGCGGAGAGGGTTTTGAGTCCTCCCTCTAATGAGTCTATGCGCTGAACAATGTCCTGTGGTGGCGCATCAGACTCGGCATCATCCCCAGCCATGTATACTGTCCTGACACGGCCAGGAGTGGATGGATTGGTTGAGGCCTCGCTCTCGTCCTCACTTTCATGTGGGGGAGTCACCTCTCCTGGTGTTTCAGCTTGGCCACCCCCAATCACATTCTGGAGGTCATTCTCGACGGGCGCATCTGTCAGGGCCTGATTGTCCTCAGCTCCGTCTTGAAGGGCCTCTTCGTCTCTACCCCCAGCTGTGTCCTGGGGGATATCCTCGTTTCGAGGTGCTTCTGGGAGGCTGACTTCGCCTCGAGGATGAAGATCCGCCGCAGCTGTGCTTTGGACATCTTCGTCTTCGGAAGGAAGTTCAACAAGGGTCTGACTACCCCCAGCTTCCTCCAAGAACTTCTTCTTCGACCGAGTGCCTTCGAACACCCCAGAGGTCGAGACTGCTGCCTTGGTTCTCCTTGATTGGCTTTTGGACGAGGAATTGCCGGTCGTCTTCCGGAGAGATGAGGAGTTGGAGACCACATTGCATGAAGCAACTCTTGGCTCCTCTTCTGTTGACACCTTCTTCCCAAGGTGATGTCGGAGGGGTGTCGATGACTGCAGTCGCTGGAAGACTGACTGCCTTGGTGGTACTGCCGTCTTGCCACAGCAGTTGATAGTGACCACCGCACAAGTATGCCCCGTGGGAGGCTCATCGTGCTTGTTGGTCGACTCTCCTGACCGACGCTTGTGAGTGATCACATTACGCAGGTCGTTGGAGGAGAGTGCTACCTTCACACCCCCTTCAGGCGCATGGCAAGGCCAAACGCCGGGGCGGACAGGTGAGTGCTGCACCCCCTGATCTAATACCAAGCAGGCATCATGATCAGTAGTGGAGGAACAACAACATTTGAAGTGACTTGAACGGACCTCAAACGCACAACTAGAGGAGGCGCGGGAGTTCAAGACCACTGAATTTGCCGCACTCGACTTGGTTATGCACGCAGTAGATGCGTCCAAGTGAGATGAGGACTTTGAAGATCGACTCATCTTTGGTATCGAAGCACCTGAGTCGACCTTGTACAGCTTGCCATTGGCAGCGCGCGTGACTGTGAGCACGTGCCTCTGGCCTGCTGCTGGCATAGCACGCTTGTGGCGCATGGCCCGTGCCGCCCTGGATTTCTTTGTACTAGCCCGCTGGGGCGCATAGTACTCAGCATCCAAATTCTCCTCGCCATTACAGCGAGTGAGTCTGTCAAAGACAGAGACTTTTTTTGGCGCATCAGAGGTGATGCGCGGGGCTTTGGCTGCGCCCCTGCTTCATCGACGCATCTTCCTCGCCTGAGAGGGAGATGGCTGGGGAACATGGTCAGCCGCACGTTTTCCCGAGAGATGCGCTGCATCAGCGGGCGCACCTTGGTTGCTGAGAACGTCAGCAGGAAGGGAGGGCTGGATTGGCGCATCCCCTTCAGTGGTGGTGCCCGAGGCGTCGACCTTGCGCACCCAGACACGGCGGGTCTTCTTCGACTTCGGCAGCCGCTTCGAAGGACTCGCGCTTCCTTCAGAAATGAACTCCTCATACGCCTGTTGATTGAGGCACACAACCAGCGTCTTGTGGGAGGAGCCCAACTTCACGTCGTCGGCCTGTGACACAACTTTCTCGGAAGAGGAGAAAGAAGTCCCCAGCAGAGTCGCCAGCTTGTTTGCCATTAAAATCGTTTGATTGCAAATCTTAATACAAACAGAACAGTATTACAATATAGGACTTAGATGTAGTCTTAGGAGTACACTTTTGTTTAATCTGGGTCCTAAGTGCCAATGGAGCGCGTGGTAATGTGTTGACTCCGTTGACGGGCTGACGACGGTTATCGGTTCTCTGAAGGTGTAGATTGCTCTGGGTGCTGGAGCTGGCTGAGAGGAGGAAGACGTTGAGTGTCTGTATCTGCCTCTCTGGTGATCTCTCCCTGGATTGTTCGTATGTATGTCTCTGTGTGTGTGTGTAAGGAGGGGATAATTCCTCAATTTATAGCTGGGCAGGTTGGCTGCTCATGCGCGCATATGTAGGATGTGCCGGTGCGTGGGGACGCCACGTGGAGATTGCTGATGGAGGCGCATGGATGATGCGCCCTACTCGCGGAGTTGAATTCTTCATACTGCTGTTGTGAGTCGGCACGTAGCAGAGGAGAAGATCTTTCTGTTGCTGAGATCTTGGATGAGTTGAGTCAAAGGACACGTGTCGTCGACCCATGGCTCGGAGATCTTTGATTTGGTGGGGGAATGATTTGGTGGGATGCGCCTTGGATTGGGCACATGACGAGATTTTGGCTCATGACCTTTAGGAGTCACGAGCCGTTTTGGGCGCATGGCTTTTGAGGCGCATACGAGCTACTTTCCTTCTGTCTTTCGGGATCAGAGATCAGTCTGGGGTGCATGGCTTTTGAGGCGCATGCAAAGCTTCAACTGGAGACTCTTCTTCTGTCTTTAGGGATCAGTAAAGGGTCTGAGGCGCATGGCTTTCGAGGCGCATGCAGGTTTGGGCGCATGGCCGCGGAGGCGCATGCGGGTGGTCGAGTGGCCACGTGGCAGTAGCCGTCGGGATAGAGTCATGATGACGCTGACGTTGTGGACGCTTCGTTTTCTGCAAAAGCTGTCAACCGTTCAGGCTTGGGGAGGCGTGCTGCCAACTCTGTCAGTTCAGCATTTAATGTTGGTGACATTCGATGGACAGCTGAGTGGGCGCGTCGGTTGACGTTCCACTAGACGTATGGGGACGTATGGGGGCGCATCCCCTGTGATGCGCTCGGTACAGGGCGCATCTGTTTGATGTTTGAAGAGGTATGATGCGCTGTCCAGCCGGCGCATCCGACACGTCTTTGATGATGCGGCTGTTTCGCTTCTCGAGTGCTTTTAATAGCCGTTTGGCTGAAGTCGAGGCGTCTGGTTCATCCATTTAATGTGAGTTTATTGCACGGAATTCGGAGAGCCATCCACTTGGCGCATGGGTTTGATCTGCCCGGCCTATAAATAGTGGCATGGAGAGAAGGTTGGCCTCTCATTCCCTCACGTCTTTCCAATATGAACTCGGGTTCTCGGGTGCATTCTGTTGACGAAGTGCTCCCGAGGGTGAAGATGAGACGCCATGTCGTCGTTAATGCTCTTGAAGGTGACTGTTACATCCAAAAGACGGTGTCGAGGGCTTCCGAGGCAGGCGGAAGGTGCCTGTTGCATCCAAAGATGGGGATGCTCGGGCCTTGTCTCCGTTGTTCCGGAAGAGCCGTAGATCGGAATGGCGGTGCTAGGCTCTCTCTTCCTTCAAAGTGGGTGCTGCCCACTCTGATTGTGTTGAAAGCTGCCTTTCGCCGTGATTTCGATCACGGTCTTCCTTGGTCTTTGGAGGCCCTTTCGAAGCCTCCCCTGGCCACAGATTTGCGGTGCTCTTCTCTTCCTTGGTTCCAGCCAGAGGGTTAAATGCTTTGTGTAATCGAAGCACTTATCAGGTGAGCCTGGCTGGAAGAGCGGCACACTCCTGCTCTGCCAGGTGAGCCTGGTTGAAAGAGCGGCACATAACTGGGCTGCTGAAGGGATGCACATAACTGAGCTGGATGCACATAACTGAGCTGCTGAAGAGATGGCGGGATGCGCCTGGATGGAGGCGCATAGTATCTGCTGCGCCTCACTGGTGGCGCATGGTGACTGATGCGCCTATCTGGAGACGCATGGTGGCCGCTGCGCCTATCTGAAGGCGCATGGTGGCCGCTGGCTGTAGACTTAGGATCTTTTCTTTGTAGAAATTCTCCTTTGTACAACATTTTCTAGACATGTAATAAACTTTTATATATAAAATGAAAAGTCCTTCAAATGTCTATACTTATTGACTTTGCTGTGAAGTGTTCTGTGCGAGTTCTGGCGCATGTAGTGTCTGGCGCATGGTCTTTCTGGTTGTGAAATTCCATGCTTCTACATCATGGAGCTGTACAAAGGGCTGAATATAGGACTGCTTAGGGACAGCTTGTATGCTTGGTTTAGGACTGTTTTAGAGTGCTTATGTGGCTGATACATGGACTGGTTTGAGGACAGATTTGGGCTGGTAATAGGACTGGATATAGGCTGTTATGGGGTGGTTTGTGACAGGTTTTTGGGGGTGGTTTGGGACAGCAAATAGGCCAAGCTTGGGACAGGTATGGGGGTGTTTAAGGGCTATCAATGGGACAGCTACTGCCCTGCTACTGCTGCTGTTCAGTGCTGCTATTAGGAGCACCCCCCTCCCCTTTACACTCTCAATTTCCTCCCCTCTCTACACTCTCTATACTTCACTCTCTCTGACTCTAATATACACACACTACTCAGAACCAAAACCCCACACTCTCAATCCTCCTAACTCTCCAACTCTCATTTCTAACTCTCTACCAATCCCTCTAATTCTCCCTAACATAAACACACACACACACACACTTATCAACTCTCTACCAGTAGGAACACAACAAAATCAATGTAGAAGTCGGATCAACCTAATGTGTGTGTCCGTGTGTCCGTGTGTGTGTGTGTGTGTGTGTCCGTGTGTGTGTGTGTGTCCGTGTGTGTGTGTGTGTGGGAGAGAAGGAGGAGGAGGAGTTAGGTTAGGGTTTACCGGAGAGGAGGAGTAGCTCGGATTGGGGGAGGAGGAGGAGATTCGCCGGGGGGGGGAAGGGATTCGCCGGGGGGAGGGGAGGGAGTCGCCGGGGGGGGGGGGGGGAGTGATGCGCCGAGAGAACGAAATTTTTGAGTTTTCGAGTGAGGGAAAAAAAAGGAGTCATGTGCCCTAAGTAAAAACGTTAGCGACGTCGGCAGTCGACGTCGCTAACCGTCGCAAACATTTTAATATAGGCGACATATTTTTAACAATATGTCGCTGGACGTCGCTATTCAGCGACGTAATGTTCTAATGTCGCGAAACGTCGCTATTCAGCGACGGTTTGCGATATCATTAGAAGGGAGTCGCTATATTATATGTTTAGCGACGGAATTTTATTCCGTCGCTAAATAACGTCGCTAATAGAGCATATTTTAGTAGTGCCTTCCCGACCTCGCTCCCCTCCGCCCCCCCTCCGCGACCTCGCCCCGCCCCCTCCCCGACCTCGCCCCCCTCCGCCCCCGCCCTTCCTCCCCCCCCCCCCCCCCCCCCCCGCGCTCCCCCTGCTGCCGCCCCTCCCCCGTCTACCAGCAGCAGCAGCGGCGGGGGGGAGGGGGGGGGGAGGAGGGGAGGAGGAAGAGGGACATTTTCGTATTTTTTAAGGGTCAAACACGACTGACCGTCAAAACTGACGAAAAATGTCCAAAGTAGAACTACTTATACATATAGCAAACAATGTGGGATGCACCGCACAAATAGACCATCTAAGTGGGGTGCCACTCAAATTTTTTCTTAATAATATATACTAATTACTAGTAATAATAATTTTTTTCATGTAGTTTAGACCTAAAAGTTAGATTAGATGATGATTCTCTTTTTTTTTTCCGCACAATGCTCCTGTTCTTGCTAGCAAAGGAATGAGAACACTATGAATTAATGTTAATATTTATTAATATTGAAATATAATTACCTACCGAATTTAAGTGGATCTTGTGGTCAACGAGGAGAGGTAAATCTCATTGGCAATGCGGACGATCTTGGGACAAACCTTGGAGGAGGTGTGTGTGCGCGCAAAAATTGAATGTAGTAGATCCAAATGACATGCAAAGCAACGTACATAAAGTCCCGTACGTTACGTCGAATATTTCCTAAAAAGAAAGAAAGAAAGAAATATAGTCAACTAAAGTCTTTCAATATTTTTTAATATTAAACAATGAAGATGATTAATATATTCATATTACTTCAATACTTGGCTATTAATAGATAAGTAATTTAAAAACAATAGTAGTTAAAAATGCTTGATTATTATATTAAGTAATTATGTTGTGGTTGCTGGGCGCATACATGCACCATGAACATGGGTGTTAACAAATACAGATTCAATTGGAAACAAGATTGTGCACCCAAAAAAAATGCTGACGAATATAATTTCTCAAAATAGGGTGCATTAAACACCATTTTTACTATTTAAGATTATCTAACGAATGATCTGTTAAAGGAAACTCTTTAATCGGACCATCTGGTTCGAGTATTAGTGGATGTACTATATTTCCAAATGCCGACCACTAGAACTAGGAGGTTTTAACTTGTTCGAGTATTCGTTCCGGACATTTTTACTTCCAAAATATTATTAGACAATGTGGTAGGTGTTGTAAAAATGAGAGAGAAATATTGGTAGCCAGAAATTTGTACGTAGCTTTTTTCATTGATAAGTTATATAAAAAAAAATTAGATAGAGGTTGTTATGGGTATAGATAATGGCATTCATATTTGGATTTATCCAAATCACAACACTCCCACTTGGATGCCCACTTTAATTATTGTCTCATTAAAAACTTTTCTAAATCCATCTTTTGGAAAAAAAATCATAGAAAACAAAATTAAAATAATATTCTTCAAGAATATTATTTTTCAGGAATCCAAGTGGGTGCCTTACACTGCCTCGTTAAAAACATTTCGAAGGAAAAATCCAGTTGAAAAAAAAAATCTCAACGAAGGAAAAGAGTAGAATACGCAAAGACATACTTCGAGATGTCTCCATTAGCATCTTCGGGATGCGTGCATCTACAGGATGCTCCCCCTCAAATTATAAAAATTACATGTAGTTCTTACACCAATAAAGAAAAAAAAAAAAAAAAAACTCCAGTACATTTGAATATTACATCTCACCCTAATCTTTGTATACACATTTTTATGCATTATTCTCATATTCTAACAAATACTTGTAGGCTTATTGGTTATTCCTGGAAGCTTGCAACTGCCCATGATTGTTGAATTGTTGAAATCATAGTCATGCATATTCTCTGTTTGCTTTGATGAATTTGCCACAATGATTTGCTTTAATTCTCTCTAAAATGCCTACAATATTATTTATAAAACATACATTGTTTGTGGTATACCCTTAATGAGTATTAGATAAATACCATTCATCTACATATCTCATTAGATCAAAACATTCATTAAGAAAAATTTATGTACCTTATGTCATTCCAGTATATGTGTGTAGATGCATATCAGCAGATTTCTATAAATATTGTGCTGAGTAAATGACAATAAAGAATTTGTATTTATATATATATACCAGAACATGTTCTTTTGGTCGTAACGGATCCTATTGACCTTACCATTTTATGTATATTATTCATATTAAATCTCTACAAGAGATTTATCTCTTCAGGATATTTATCTCTACATGAGATCAACATTATCTTATCTTATCTCTTCAGGAGATTAATATTATATCTTCAGGAGATTATAGTAGATCTCTTTTAGAGATTCATTTTTTCATGATATTACATGAGATCTATTCTGGAGATTTATCTATTCTAGAATTTATCTCTTCAAGAGATTATATAAGATCTCTTTTGGAGGGTTATTTTTATCTCTTTTGTAGATTCCTATCTCCCTGGGAGATTCAAATCTCTTCGGGAGATTCCAATCTCTTTGGGAGATCTTCTCTTCCGGAGGCCGTACTTTCATGTAAATAGGTGGACGTTTTGACGAATCCGTTCAAGGATTTATTTTGTTAGATCTTTTCCTAAACATATACTCAATGAGCATATCACATTCTTCCGGATGATTTTAGTCCGTATATGGCTTATTTGCAAATCTTTTGGGGATAACATGATAATTTTAAATACTTCAAGGATATACCTGAAAATTTAAATCTTTTGGAGATTTTATGTAAATCTTATCATCTAGGTTATATATCATGATCAAGAAATATATTTCTTCATATACTATTCATGATAATTTCAAGATTCCTTGAGCTAACATTGCTCAATACATTTGGATCTTTTATTTGTTACAAACAGACATTCAAAAGCTACCGGTTTATTTTTTTGGGTTTTTGTATTATAGACCAAACATTTCATGTTTTACGAGAGATATCGCATCTTTCCATTAGATTATTCGTGATTTAGTGTTATCTTTTTATTTTATCACCCTTTTTATTCTTATTTGATAATGTCATTTATGACAAACTTCTTGATTCTAAATTTCTCTTAACTATGTATAAAATGTAGATTTCATGGGTACCGGTACCTCTTTCTCAGTCTCTTCTGGAATCTGAGGTATATCCTCTACCAGAGCAATATAATTTGAGAAATTTGATCTTTGGTTCATGACATCTTTCGGACCGTCATGAACTTTTTCTCTGCATGAGATGCTTCTTCGGGAGCGGCTTCTTCAAGAGCATTAGGGTGTGTTATATTATTCGGCATCTTCTTCTCGAGAGCTGAATCTTTAGAATCTTTAGTATTATTCGATCTCTTCTTCTGGGGAGCTAAATATTTAGAATCTTTAGGCCTTACGCGTTCTTACTATAGAACTTATTCATTTGCTGCCTTTATTTGGTTCTTTTCGTACTTCTATTAGAAAATAGATTCATAGTTGGTATAACTATTTATACAGCATAATCGAATAAGCATCTAATAATTTATTTGTAATGAAATACAAGAAATAATTTCTCCTCATTTAGCCAAGATTAGATAAAGTAGAAGTATGCCATGATACATTTTTCTGGAATGATGCTTTAGAATGTTCTTCTAGAACAATGATTCAAAACGTTCTTCTAGAACGATGCTTTACGACATTATTCTAGAACGATAATTCATGACGTTCTTCTAGAACGATAATGTATCTTCTTCCTATCTTTCCCTAACGGTGTAAATTTTGTCTTATTAACGTGGCAGATATCAAAATCTTGTCTAGAAGATATAATAATATAAGGATATAAGCATAGAAATTATAATTTACAAAACATAGATGCCAATGTTATAGTTAAAAAAAAATATAAGCCAAAAAGGTACAATTTGAAACTATACTACTAGTTATTCGGATACAATCTTCAGGATTGATGTTTAGAAACAAACTTTTCCTTGAGATCAAGGATGTATGCTGCATTGGTAAGAGATTATCACACAAATTAGTATTGATAGTTCTCATCATCATTGTTTTGGGTGTCTTATCGATCATGTCACAATTTAAAACTTATATGATCATTCGGTTTCTGGCTCACAATGGACCCTTATAGGATTGAGCTTCTGGCTCATGATATAGGATTGAGCTTTTAGCTCGTGATAGTATGTGACTTGACATCCCTAATGTTAGTGACATATATCCTACTGAATAGCTGGATAATCTATTAGACGAACTTCTGATTCTCTTAGACGAACTTCTGGTTATCTTAGACGAATTTCTAGTTATCTAGACTAGTGGTTACACAAAATTATTCCTTATTTTACTTGCTCAAAGTTACCCATTTTCTTTATATCCTTAAAACTCAGTAAAATCCTTCTAGAATTATGAGAGTACGACACATTATGTATATGTTGGATAAAATATGCTCTGCGGGAGCGTTTAATTAATATGAGCAAGACCAGCTATCGTGGATACTATATTCGATCTAGATTCTTATCCTATTTATCATTCATGCATAAGATGTCTTTATCTCATTTTTCTATGGATTCTAGTTTCTAGATATGGCAACATCATATCAATAGTTGCAAATAGATATGTTATTGGTCAATAATAATAATTCTAAAACACAGAACTTCGGATCTATGATAGTTGATAGGACAACCAAACATCCGTAGGCACCACATGGAGTAGACAATCTGATGGGTAAAATTTTAATTTTTTTTTAAATTTATATGATGTTTGCAACATTGAAATACCAACATTATGATTTTTGTGACTCACTGAAACACAAAAAAAATTAGTTTTAACTATTGCCAACTCATTGTGGTTTTTCTTTTCATGCACTCAATCTTTTGCAACCTCTTTAGGTCTAATCCATTAAATTCACAAAAATCCATAAAATCTTGTGGGTGTATGGACTGCACTCGAGGTGCATGTTGGAAAGCACACCTTTCCAAGTGTCTGAAACAGAATTCAAGGTGTCACTATGACAAGGGAAGCTAAAAATCCATCTTTTCAGTTCCCACTTCCCACAGATCAAAATGATCATTAGTAGGGCTCTTTCATGTTACAAAGGTCAAGTTTAGTCTATTGTCACCAACAGACACGTCGGGCTTCAAACATATTTCATATTGACCAGCTTTCCAATTCATAAGAATCATTACTTATAATGGCAAGCTATGAGTTTGTATAAATTATTTTGATGAAAATTTGTTTTCTGCTCATTGAAGAGGGAAAACTGTTGTCATTTTGAATCAAAATTAAAATCAATCATTGTTTTGGCCCCCAAGCATGTCAAATTTTAAAGATATAATCTAGTTTTAAAGCCTACGTCACCAAAAATATCAAGGATACTGTGAAGCACAATATGGTCATTCCTTCCCGTAGGCAATTAGTTCTTCCGAGATGTAAACCGATAAAATAAACCTTCTACCATACGATGTTCAAAGAGTCCAATTCATAACAAAAAAAATATGAAAATAGGAGTCCAGATATGATGTAATTGTATGTGAATCAACATACAAGACATTCAAATAAAATTAGCCAGAAATTAATAAATACTAGTAAATGCACGTGCTTTGCACGTATAATAACTGATAATAAAAATAGTATCCAACTATAATCAAATATCTCTTCTAACTCATGTGGTTAAGGTGTGAGGTATTTTTCTTATTTGGTTGAGTTTGATTCTCTATGTTAACAAATTTAAACTTTTTTCAACAATTTTTACAAATTTTATTTTTTTTAAATAAAATGGACCATGATATAATGACGGCTTAGACGGCTCACTTTTGAGCCGTTTTGAAGCCTTATTATGTAGTGTAAGATGAGAATAGTATTATCTAAAATAATTGAACAATAATATGATTTGATCAAATATCTAACAGATAAAATACTATCTTAATGAGCACAAAAACTCATGTGTAACATGTTATTCTAACAAATAAGATAATATTTGATCCATGTGTAACTTATACATATTTACGAAAAATTGGTTTAAATTTAAAACCATAGCATATCTTAATATAAAAGAGACTAAACTGACTAATCTAATAGAAAACAGATTAAAATATTTCAAAACTAATTTAATCCAATATGAAGGTAAATATGATATTTGATGTTTTTTTTTCTCAACTAACAAAGATCTTGGAACATGAAATTGTTCATTAACTAAAACCATGTGGTCAAATTTGCGGTTGTACAACGAGGAGAGGAAGCTATCAACTCGAACATTAGAAATCTCAAAGTTCAGACTTGTTCTATATATGCTTACACCACAAGAATATTATTTCCAACGCACTAACATTGAACTACAAATCATGTGCATGCCATTGGCCAGAAATATATTCACACATATTCGTCTTAAAATACATTCACATGAACAGTTTTTTTATTTTTTTTTTTCTATTTCTAATAATATATACATACTACTGCCTCTATATACCTTTTTTTTTTTTTTTTCTATTTCTTATGATTTAGCATAACCATATATAAATAGTGATTCTGTGATATTTCTCTCTTAAATAACATTTGCTACATAAAAAAAAAGGATTTGATCTGACTATCAGGACAAAAACGAAGATCGACAAAAATATAAATAATTTTGTTCGTATATTCGGATCTGAGACTGCCTAAACTTTTCTGGATCTTCCTGAGCAATGATATGTTGTAAAAATGTGAGAGAGAAAAATATTGGTAGTTAGTAGATATCTTTTCTCATTGATAACATATATAAAAGAAAATTGGATAGAGGTTTTTGTGGGTATGAATAAGGACATCCATATTTGAGTTTATCCAAATCACAACAGTAGGTACATAAATATTGGAAACTATAATTAGATACACAAAAACCTGTCACGACCCGCGCCCGGAAGTTCGGACACAAGTGCGTAGAAGCACGTCCAGCCTACGCCGCAGAGTCGGTGGTAGTAAGCTGTCAAATCTATAGTGTAACTAATCCCATCCAGAAATAACATCACATGATAATAGAATCTAACTCAATCACAAATACTAGTAGCAAGATATGAAAAGAAAAGGAAATAATCCGCAGAGTACATCTCAAAAGGTTAGGTACAATCATCCTCAAATTATTACAACTTAGCAAATGTTCTGGAAAGAAAAGTCTAAATGACAGAAATAAAGTCTAAACTAAGCTATGCATCCTCCAGTGGCTCATCGGTAATGTCATCTCCTGCATCCTCAGCTAGATCATGATCCGTCTCAGGAGCGTCATAATAAGTAGTGCACCAGTTTTCTAAGTCCTCTCCTAAAAATGTGGTTATCCCAGTCAGGATTGGAGCAAGTACAACATGGAAACTACTACCCATAACATGTTAATTATTATAAGACAGAAACTAGAAGAGATAATACTGGTGTGAGTTTGTAACATGGTGAGAGTAGTTAAAATAAACAGGAAATCATGGTAAGAGACATTGCAATATGAAATGCAAGAGTTATAGCTACACTACGTGGGGTTGAAGTACTGTGTTGTCACGTCCCACTTCCCAAATGGAATGGTGACGTCATACACATCCCCAGGCTACGCGCCGAAAGTCCGCGATTGTCGCCCGTAAACATCAGCAAAAATGGAAAATGCCAGAGATTACAACTTATTATACATATGGAGATTGTTATACAGGATTTCATCAACAATACTTCTACAAACTTATTACAAAAGAAATAACTAGCAAGTTGTCCAGACGATTATTCCTCGTCGTACTGCGGCGTTACTTCGGCGGAGACGTCCTCTTCTTCACCTAGTGAACAATACTAGGTCGTTTTAGAAAACGACAAGCAAGTCCTCGGTCAAGGACGGTAAAGTATGCAAAAGAAAGATGCAGTTCTTCAAAAGAAAGAAATATGCCAACTAGCACCATTATATGTGTTTACTTCACAAAAAATCAAGGAAATGTAAATGACATCCTACTCCATAGATTGTAAGACATTCTGAGCTTCCCTTGAGCTCTCAGTAGGATTTTGCTTCCCTTGAGCAATCAAGAAACTACCTACCTTTGATAGGTGGAGTTATTTGCTGGAGTAAGATGAAATTTAGTAGACTAAATGCAATGCAAATTTGAGAACAGTACTCTGAATTAATTCCCTAAATAATTCCCGTGAACAATCCCGTTAACCTGGGATCAGGCTGTGATTTCGGAGCCTCCCTTGGGCTAAAACCAATCTATTCGATGTTACTGTCGGAATAGAAGTAGCAGGACAGGAGCCTCTCTTGGGCTAGTACTTATATAGAAGTACTCATCAGGATATTCAGGAATTGCTGATCAGCCTTTTTATGGTTATTATGTTACGGGATATCTAGGGATATTCAGTTGTCCTCCCCACCCAATGATTCTAAAATTTTCGAAAATCAGAAATTTGTCTATCTCCTAAATTTTTCAAAAATTCTGGCAGAGTCTCCTTTGTATTTAGGAGCTCCGACAATTTACAAAACATGATATAAAGAGATATATGGGCTCGCCGACCCCTTCGGTGGAGCAACCCTCAACACCGGAACCACGCATTTAATATCCGGGTACGCCGACCCCTTCGGTGGAGCAACTCTCAACACCGGAACTCAAGCAAGCATATGTATATATAAATACTTAATTCTTACCATGGCAATTTGGCAAGCAAGCAAGCAATTTATTTAGGCAAGCAATTTCTTTGATTTGAGCGACTTGTAGTTCACTATCCCAAGTATCCAAATGAAGTTATTAGTAATATATATGCATCAATTCCATGTGTCATAACTTAAAATAAGAAAAATGTTAGACTCTTAGCAATGTTGCATTAGTATGCTAGAGAGTTGGAAATTTGTAGAGTAAAATTATCGTGGTACATAGAGACTTGTAAATTAATTAATTTAACCATCAATCATTCCAACAGGTGTTATTTTGATTGGTTTAATAATTTGGACAGAATTAAATAGTTATGCTAACATTGAAAACTACTCTCGTGTACACGTGTTTAAGTAAGAAAACGTAAGACATGTATATATATTTAATTTGTGTAGGTTAAGCCCCTAAAATCATATCGCGAGTTAAAATTGTACATAGGTATATGAATAAGAATTTGCATCTATACATATATAGTATCAAAGTGTGTATAAATATATCATGTATCCAGGATCCCATTGATGTTGTGTCCAATACTTAATATACTTGCGTTGTGTCCTACACAAGGTGTCCTTTACATATATCAATTGTATCGTGTCAAGTTGCTTGCTCATCTCTATATTTATACTACAATATTACATGGTGGATTTTAACCATAATATACATATATATATTCAGAAAAATGGAAATAATTCCTAATTTATTCCATTATGAAACTTAGAGCAAAAATATAAGATAAGTCTCAACTTGTAATTTCAGAAATTCAATAAATTCAAAATAAATCAAAACTATCATAGGTGATTAAATTTAGAATCTTCAAGAGGAGGAGGAGGGGAGAAAGAGGACTTGCCTTGAGTGGTGAATGCCCTAATCTCCTTTGTAATGCCTAATTCATCCAATAACAAGGAATTTGTTAGAAACCTCCTAACCTAGAGTTTGAAGGAAGGGATTTACACATAGAGATGAAGAAGGAGGAAGGAATTTAGATTTTTACCTCGGTTTCTCCTTAGGAATTGGAAGTGGAAGAGGATGAAGAAGTGGAGGAGGTGGAGTTATGGTGGCCGGAGGGGCTGGCCGGCGGCAGCAGGGGCGGCGGACGGCGGCGCTGGCGGCGGCGGGCGGCGGCGCTGGTGGTGGCGGCGGCGAGCACAGCAGCGGCAGCAGCAAGGCAGGAGCGGCAGCGGCAGCAGGGAGCTTGGGGGGGGTCGGGTGGTGTGTGTGAGTTTGTTTTCTTTTTTTTCTTTTTTCTTTTCTCTTTTCTTTTGGTCATGAAGTGAGTGTGTTGTATATATATATAGGGATTGGGTTGTGGTGAGGTGTCCCCCTCCCCATCCCTTGTAGGGACACCTTGCACCCCCCCTAGGGCTAGGGTCCTTTGTAGGGGGCACTTGGCACCCCCCCCCTAGGGCTAGGGTTAGGGTTAAGGCTAGGGCTAGGGTTAGGGTTAAGGCTAGGGCTAGGGTTAGGGTTAAGGCTAGGGCTAGGGTTAAGGTGTAGGGACACAACATGACAAAACAAAAACAAAAAAAAATCTAATCCACAAGATAAGTTAACACAAGACAATAACAAATAATAATAATAATAATAATATTTTGAGTGTGACAAGTCTACCCTCCTTAGAAAAATCTCGTCCTCGGAATTTGAAATAATTAGACTAGCAATATGGTTACTGACCTGTCTTAGGGAATAAATACGGGTATTGCTTCCGCATGTCTTCTTCCTTCTCCCAAGTTGAATCTCCAGGAGAATCCCTGCTCCACGCAACTCGTACTAACGGAATGACCCGATTGCGGAGTATCTTATCTCTTCGATCCAAGATCCCAACGGGTCTCTGTTCTATCCGGAGTGTAGGCCCGATGGTGATTTTTGAATGATCGAGTATATGGCTCGTGTCCGGCACATATCTTCGTAGCTGGGAAACATGGAATACATTGTGAACTCCTTCTAGTGCTGGCGGCAAGGCGAGTCGATATGACACATTCCCAACTTTCTCTAGGATGTCGAATGGTCCAATATATCTGGGACTTAGCT
>JANAVB010031767.1:20000-105206 GCA_029216955.1 Iris pallida | reverse complement strand
ATATTGTATATAATAGATATATATATATATATATATATATATATATATATATATATATATATATATATAGATATATGTAGTATATTATGTGTATTATACATAAATATATTATACATATGTATATGTGTATATATAGATATACCTAATTTTGTATTGATGGAAATATGTGTATATAAGTCATATATATGAAACATACATTTATATATACCTATAGGACTTTATACACCTATCCATTTAATAGAGCAATCCCGAGCCCACCTAAATCCCAACCGACCCCCAGCAAAACCCCTCAGCTGAGCAAGCTCAGGCCGAGCTAACCCGAACTCACAAGAGTGAAACCGAGGTAGCAGGCTTACCCTTCGGTTGGAACCCAAGTTCTTCGCTCGGTTTCCCGTATAGGTAGATAACACGCGGTTACGAAAGGAGCAAAACCCTAAGTCTAACACAGCCGACCCCAACCACGCCACCATGGGCGACCCTCTCCGGCCTGAGCACCGCCGCGCACGGCCACAGGCCGACCAGGCGCGCGGGGCAGCACGGGAATCAGTAGCGCGGAGAACAATGACAGCAACAGTAGCCCCGCGGAGCCATTTCGTGCAGTGTTTCCTCCACGACCAACCGATGTTTTGTCGAACCGATTTCGCAGGTTCGAACCTAACCTATACCCCTTCGTTTTCTTTCAGGTAGTTCTTTTTAATTCGTTTTGTACGCGACGGAAATCGATTCCCAAAATCGAGAAAAATCTCAAAATTCTGAGTATAGAGACTGTCCCAAAGTCCCCAGTTTGAGTCTCGATTTCTTGCAAACCAGTGATCGAATTCGAAATCCACCTGAAGGCGTTTATTAACAACATATAGGGCTAAAAATTCCAGCAGGAAGTTTGTAGAAATTTGCTTTGTGCAGAGAAATAAACACATGTATAAATCATCAAAAACCTGTTTTAAAAACTAGAAAAACCATCCACGCGATGTGCGTCCCGCCATTCCGGGCGACGTGGTTGCGAACCGAAAGCATCGAAAGCTGCGTAACGGCTTCATGGTCGTGTGGGCTTTGACGGAATTCAAATTGGTCGCGTGTGTGCGACGAATTTGATGCGTATCCGTCGAAATTCACCGTATCGTGTACTTTATAAATTTCTCAATTATTTTGTACACGCTCGTCAGATCGAGATGAAACTTGTGCCATCAGGACCGTATCGTTTTTCTGGTCCTGTTTGCCAAGTTTGGTCCAATTCTGAGACAGTTGAATCGTACGTCGTTTTGCAGGCTCTACGGTCCGACTCAACGGGCGATTTTGTGCACGGCCCGCCGAAATCCAACTTTGGACATACGGTTGGGTTTATATCGGAAAATCGGATCCATAGACATGTAGTTTGACGACTTTAGAGACCTTTGACTCTGGCATGCTTTTCGGTACAAAGCGGGTCCAACGGCGGACATCATTTTTGTCCAAAATTACCGTTTTGCCCCTGTGTCCAGAATTGGACTTAAGGACATACAATCCTAGCTAATTTGACTATTCTGAGAATGTTGGCAATGTCTGTTTCAGCTTTCGGAGACAGTTATGATGCTTTGGACTTATTGGCTTACCAGTTGACAATTTATTGATGGTTCTTCGTGCAAACTCCAGGCAAGTATACCTTGCCTCCCTCTACAGTTTTATTTACATGCATTGTGTTCATTTTCCAGTTTTGATTGTTTATGGACATGTGCTTTTCGTATTATATTCTTTTGAGTTGTTTTTATTGTATATAGCCGTGTCCATGTTTGGTCTTGTGGTTCACACTTGGAGTTTTTTGTCAGTACCTTGCTTAAGTCGTGTCATAGAACGAGTACATATATTTGAACTGCTAAATCCTTGATATTGTTTCCTTGGCACCAGAGAGTCCACACTCGGGACGAGGTTGTTATTCTTGATCTGTTTACATCCGTGAGTCCACACTCGGGACTAGAATGTCGATTATTGTACCAGAGAGTCCATACTTGGGACGAGGGTGTAGACTTGACTTGACTTGACTTGCACCAGAGAGTCCACACTCGAGACGAGGGTGTTTATATCAGAGAGTCCACACACGGGACGAGGATGTAGTATTTGCACCAGAGAGTCCACACTCGGGACAAGGGTGCCTTGCCGTGAACTAACCAGAGAGTCCACACTCGGGACGAGGGTTAGTACTAACCAGAGAGTCCACACTCGGGACGAGGGTTAATGTTTAGTTCAAACCCGTGAGTCCACACTCGGGATGAGGGTTTGGTTTCTTCCATTGATCTCGTGATTATCGTTCATCCGGCAGTTCATTATGCGTAGTTGTTCTAGTGTTCGTGTTCGTGTTCGTGTTCATGTGTCCGTGTTTGTGTTCGTAGTCATTGGTCGTGTTCCCGTTTTCTTGTTTATCCTTTTTGTGCATGATAAAACTGTTAGATAGGCATGTATATTATGTATCTTGCTATGTCCTCTGAGGACCTGATGATCTCTTCAGGTTTAGCGGTTGTATGGAGTTAGCTGGTATTTCATGATGGCAGACGTGATGATACACTTATGGGATTCAGGTATTGTTATTGTGTTTATTATCCGTTCGTGCTCTTCATTCCTTATCATGAGATATCATGTTCCTTGTTTCAGTTGTAGACTCTTGTTATATTCCTTAGAGTCTTATCGGACATTTATGCTAGTTGGCTGTAGACCACGACCCATAGTGTTCATTCATGTTTCATATTCATATTGTGGATTGAGATATAGTTTTTGCTTGCCATGATTTGGCAGTATACCATAGCCTTGATAGCGTTTACGTATTCGGGTTGGGCTGGAGTCCGTTCGATACGTAGCTGGCTTGCTCACGTGCTTGCGTCCGAAAACCGGGTGCGGGTCGTGACAATTTTTTTTGGTGGCCCATGCAGGTCAGAGCATATCGTACCGGTTACGTAACTGTACTGGTACGAGCCTGCGACCTTGACTAGACCTTAGAAATCTCAATCCACTCTGCCTTGAAAATTCTCCTAGAAATTCTCTACGCCCTTGAAAACTCCATATTTGCTCTCGATTATACTTCCTTGCTTTCCGTACCATTGATTCTCGTCCTTTCCTATTTCGGGGTGACGAATAATCGTGATGTCTAGAATTCGTCAGAAATTCTTAAGTTATAGTATAATATTGCTTGATTATTGAATAATTGGTTGTTTGTGGATATGAGAGATTATATGTACCATATGTCCTAGATATTTTGGTAAAATTATTAGTCACTGGTTAGAAGATTTTAAGATTTTAGTGACCTGTGTTTCAAGGGAGTAGTGTGACCGAAGGTGGGTAGAAGTCCTCGAAATTTCGTAAATACCAATGACTAGAGAAGGTTATAAAATATCTTTGAGGAATTAAATTGAGGAGATTAAGGTAATAGTGGACTTTAAAATTTTAAAGAAATAGATATGAATTAGAATTTCGAGGACGAAATTATTTTTAAGGTAGGTAGATTTGTAGCTCCCCTTCCTGAAAATATTTTTTTTATTTATTTAATTGAGTTAAATGGTGATTTTTAGATTTTATAAATAATTATTTTGTTAATTATTACGGTAGATGATTTTTAATCATGATTAAACTTGGAGTACAATGCGACTAGGAATCATGGTACGGATAGTGCAGTGGCGTGCTTTGACTAGTGTATTAGCCCTGGTAAGGAAGGCCGAGTCATAGGGATGTCCTAACTAGGAAAACTAGGCCAAGTTGCGACTTAACCCGTACCAAAGATCTTATTTATTATTTAATTATATTATTGAGTTTTCGGGAGACCGGTTGTACCAAACCAGTCTGGACCGGATCCGAACTGAGCCGAGCCCATGTAGTCATGCGACCCGTCCAAAAACGTTCATGTTGATATATTGATTGGTATGATTTTGTCGTATTTCAGTTTAATGATCTAATGCAGGTTTTATAAGTATTTTATTAATAAATATTATGGATATCAACATTAGTGATATTCCATGATAATTGTATATAATGTGTCCTTGTACATTTTTGGGATTAATAGACTGTGCATGATGATATATACACCATTATTGGTTTATTGAATTTCATTATTATTATTTTTATTTTATTGAGGTTAAATAATATTAATATTATTATTGTGGTTAATAAATATAAATTATTTATTATTATTAGTTATTATCATCAAGATATATGTGTGTATATAAATATATAAATATAGATATATGTGTACGTGTATATAAATATAGATATATATGTGTATATAAATACAGATACATATATGTGTGGATTTATAGATAAATATACATGTGTATGAGTGTGAATATATATATATTATTTAGGTGTGAATATGTATATATATAAATATATATATAAATAGATATTGTATATGTATATATGTGTATTTATACATAAATATATATTATACATATATGTATATGTGTATATATATAGATATACCTAATTTTGTATTGATGGAAATATGTGTATATAAGTCATATATATGAAACATATATTTATATATACCTATAGGAATTTATACACCTATCCATTTAATAGAGCAATCCCGAGCCCACCTAATAATCCCAACCGACCCCCACAGCAAAACCCCTCAGCTGAGCAAGCTCAGGCCGAGCTAACCCGAACCCACAAGAGTGAAACCGAGCAGAAGGCTTACCCTTCGGTTGGAACCCGAGTTCTTCGCTCGGTTTCCCGTATAGGTATATAACATGCGGTTACGAAAGGAGCAAAACCCTAAGCCTAACACAGCCGACCCCAACCACGCCACCATGGGCGACCCTTCCCGGCCCTGAGTGCCGCCGCGTGCGGCCACAGGCCGGCCAGGCACGCGGGGCAGCACGGGAATCAGTAGCGCGGAGAAGAACGACAGCAACAGCAGCCCCGCGGAGCCATTTCGTGCAGTGTTTCCTCCACGACCAACCGATGTTTTGTCGAACCGATTTCGCAGGTTCGAACCTAACCTATACCCCTTCGTTTCCTTTCAGGTAGTTCTTTTTAATTCGTTTTGTACGCGATGGAAATTGATTCCCAAAATCGAGAAAAGCTCGAAATTCTGAGTATAGAGACTGTCCCAAAGTCCCCAGTTTGAGTCTCAATTTCTTGCAAACCAGTAATCGAATTCGAAATCCACCTGAAGGCGTTTATTAACAACATATAGGGCTAAAAATTCTAGTAGGAAGTTTGTAGAAATTTGCTTTGTGCAGAGAAATAAACACATGTATAAATCATCAAAAACCTGTTTTAAAAACTAGAAAAACCATCCACGCGATGTGCGTCCCGCCATTCCGGGCGACGTGGTCGCGAACCGAAAGCATCGAAAGCTGCGTAATGGCTTCGTGGTCGTGTGGGCTTTGACGAAATTCAAATTGGTCGCGTGTGCGCGACAAATTTGATGCGTATCCGTCAAAATTTATCGTATCGTGCACTTTGCAAATTTCTCAATTACTTTGTGCACGCTCGTCAGATCGAGATGAAACTTGCGCCATCAGGAACGTATCGTTTTTCTGGTCCTGTATGCCAAGTTTGGTCCAATTCTGAGACAGTTGAATCGTACGTCGTTTTGCGGGCCCTACGGTCCGACTCAACGGGCGATTTTGTGCACGGCCCGCCGAAATCCAACTTTGGACATACGGTTGGCTTCGTATCGAAAAATAGGATCCATAGACATGTAGTTTGACGACTTTAGAGACCTTTGACTCTGGCACACTTTTCGATGCAAAGCGGGTCCAACGGCGGACATCGTTTTTGCCTAAAATTACCGTTTTGCCTCTGTGTCCAGAATTGGACTTAAGGACAGACAATCCTAGCTAATTTGACTATTCTGAGAATGTTGGCAATGTCTGTTTCAGCTTTCGGAGACAGTTATGATGATTTGGACTTATTGGCTTACCAGTTGACAATTTATTGATGGTTCTTCGTGCAAACTCCAGGCAAGTATACCTTGCCTCCCTCTACAGTTTTATTTACATGCATTGTGTTTCATTTTCCAGTTTTGATTGTTTATGGACATGTGCTTTTCGTATTATATTCTTTTGAGTTATTTTTATTGCATATAGCAGTGTCCATGTTTGGTCTTGTGGTTCACACTTGGAGTTTCTCGTCAGTACCTTGCTTGAGTCGTGTCATAGAACGAGTACGTGTATTTGAACTACTAAATCCTTGATATTGTTTCCTTGGCACCAGAGATTCCACACTCGGGACGAGGGTGTTATTCTTGATCTGTTTACATCCGTGAGTCCACACTCGGGACTAGGATGACGATTATTGCACCAGAGAGTCCACACTCGGGACGAGGGTGTAGACTTGACTTGACTTGACTTGCACCAGAGAGTCCACGCTCGGGACGAGGGTGTTTACATCAGAGAGTCCACACACGGGACGAGGATGTAGTATTTTCACCAGAGAGTCCACACTCGGGACGAGGGTTAGTGTTTAGTTCAAACCCGTGAGTCCACACTCAGGATGAGGGTTTGGTTTCTTCCATTGATCTCATGATTATCGTTCATCCGGCAGTTCATTATGCGTAGTTGTTCTAGTGTTCGTGTTCGTGTTCGTGTTCATGTGTCCGTGTTCGTATTCGTAGTCATTGGTCGTGTTCCCGTTTTTCTTGTTTATCCTTTTTGTGCATGATAAAACTGTTAGATAGGCATGTATATTATGTATCTTGCTATGTCCTCTGAGGACCTGATGATCTCTTCAGGTTTAGCGGTTGTATGGAGTTAGCTGGTATTTCTGGATGGCAGACGTGATGATACACTTACGGGATTCAGGTATTGTTATTGTGTTTATTATCCGCTCGTGCTCTTCATTCCTTATCATGAGATATCATGTTCCTTGTTTCAGTTGTAGACTCGTGTTATATTTCTTAGAGTCTTATCGGACATTTATGCTAGTGGGCTGCAGACCACGACCCACAGTGTTCATTCATGTTTCATATTCATATTGTGGATTGAGATATAGTTTTTGCTTGCCATGATTTGGCAGTATACCATAGCCTTGACAGCATGTACGTATTCGGGTCGGGCTGAAGTCCGTTCGATACGTAGCTGGCTTGCTCACGTGCTTGCGTCCGAAAACCGAGTACGGGTCGTGACACGACGTGTCCTACCCTAGGTCTCGTGGTCGAGTCTAGGGCTAGGTAAAGTCTAGGTGTTCGTGTCTAACACCCTGAAATGGGCCAAAGTGTCGCCGTGTCCGAGAACCAAACCCGTGTCAGTGGGCTTTTACACGCGCGTGTGTGTGTGCACGACCCGTACAGTCGAGATATCTCCCAAAATACTTGATAATAATGCCTAAAATTTTGTCTGTGATGTGTCAGTCATGTGTCCTAGGTGTACCCAAAGTTTTCTGTCAAGACGTGCAGTGTCGTGTCCGCTACAGTGCCCGAGCAGCAGGGCACTACACGGTGTCCTTGTGCACGCGTTCGTGTCCAATTTTGGACACGAAAACCAACCCAATACGTGCTCAATCATATAAAAACATAATCTACATATTAAGAGCTATCCAAAAATATAATTTGTTTCAAAAAATATTAACATTCAATCCATTGAGGCATTTCAACAAACACCTACACAACACTACGACACGTGTCCGATACGGACACCAAACGAACACGAAATCCACCCAAATTTTGAGGACACCTAGGGGACTCCTATATCTAGCCCTAAATGCAAAGAAAACCAAAATTTAAATCAATTTAAAGGGTTTTACCTATATGTGCAAAAAGCTTGGAAAAGCTTCAAATAGGGGATTCCTTCTCTTGATGGCAAAAGCTCCAAATTGACCCAAAGCTAGAATTAAACCCCAAAATCAGAGAATAGGAGAGTATTAGGTTCTAATGCAAAAAACTAGGATTAAAAGGAATTAAAATAGATTTATGGGGATTTTTGGAAGAGGGACAAATACCTTTCTTTTTCAATGTTGAAATGAATGAAAGAAAGAGGCAAGCCCTAGAGAATAAGTATTTATATAGGGTGGGGATCCCTATGGCTGGTCATAAGCTCAATAATCAGGGCTAGGGTTCACTAAAATGGCCCATGGGCTTAAGTCATGATCACACAATCATTAAGCCATAAGTCATTTCACTTAAACCATAAGCCATGACTTAATTCACTAAACCAAATCCCCTCATTCTAAAACAAATCTCTAATGACTAAAATGGGTTAACTCAAGTTAGACTAGGGTTACCATGGCTAGGATTAGGTTCTAGGCTAGTTCACTAGGTCTCAACAAGTCGAGTCAACCTAGAATTCACCAATTCAATAAATCATCAAATAATTCAAATAAGTCAAAATGACCAAATTACCCCTAGGCTAAAAATAATAATTAAATCATCCTAATGACATGGTTAGGATCTAGGTCATGCAGTCACTAGGGTTTCACTAGCAGCACGTCAAAATCACAAGTCATGACTTAAAGTAATTTTTAAATAGTTAAAAAAATAATTAAAAATCACCAAAAATTATAATGTGAAATAAATATCAATAATTAATAATTATAATTACAAAATTTCAAAATTACCCTCATCTGGAAAACTGGGTGTTACAATCCTACCCACCTTAGAAAAATTTCGTCCTCGAAATTAAATCGGTCGTACTCCTTCTAGGTCAACCACCCACAATCAAAGTCTCTAAGCAATTTCTAACTCATACAATTGAAGAATAATATATAGAGCCATGGTCAACCATAGCAGTTGAAGGTCTCATCTAGATGGACTAGTCATATTAGATCAAAACAGTCCCATGGTGTCAACATGCAAGCAATATAGGGTGTCCTGCTGGAGAGATAAGGAAGCAACAAATCATTAAGGTGTGGGACAGTCTACCATCCTATATAAAACTTGTAAAGACAACCAGAAATTTATTATGAAGGATTACCCTTCCAAAGATGATCAAAATTGAAGGTTTAAGGCACGAGTGTCAATAGCATTGAAATCCAATAATACAATATATAAAAGAAGATTTAGTCCCGGCACGATCTAAGTTGATCAATTTCAGGATATAACGAAGTTTGGACAAGATGGAGAACGAGGCCATTGAAGTCTGAGCACGAGTATCCAAAATTTGATATCCATGTCACAATTAAATTTATTCAATTAAATATGACCCCAAACACTTGATGATAAGGAGGATGACTCGGTCAACTGGTCACGATCAAAGAATTAGAATTTAAAGGATGATGCAAGGATATAGAATAAGGCAATTTCTTCCTTTGGATAGGGAAACTAAACATGATACCTTGGGTTGATCTATCAAGTACAGTGCCTTTTCTATCTGAAATATGTGAAAGGCAAAACAATAATGAGTTCAAAGGCGATGTTATTAAGTACAATACGTGGTTCATAAGCGATGGAAATAATTCAAAAGAGAATTGCCAAAGCTATCGTGGATGAGACTATAGGGCAAATTTAACTATGTCTCCCTCCATGTAGAATAATATATGAGAAGCGAACCAAAGTGCAATAGGTTGATCAGACCATCATGCACCGGTTCTGATTAGACAATATGTTAGTGGGTGCCAGCCCCCAATAAAATATGTCATGATCAAGCTCAAATAAGATAAGCTTGCAAAACTGGTGCTAAATTAGCAACATAAGATAGACAAAATATAAGTAAGGATAACGATGAAGAAAGTTAATAGTCTAAGATCCTTTAAACATCAAGGAGTGAGGGTGAATCAAAACAAGAGGAAAAGGATTTTCAAATCGAAGTTCATAATAAGATTCTCAAGGGTCATCCCAGGAATCTTCTCAAGTAGTCCTAACTGTGATTGAGTACCTCTCCGTTAAAGCCTATCTCTCAATCCTATCGCAGGCTCGCAGCAGTACAACTAAGTCGTCGCACTACCACGATATCATACTAATGTGACTCTCGACCTGCATGGGTCACCACTAAAAACGTGTCACGACCCGCACCCACTGTGAGGGTACGAGTACGTAACAGCGCCCAGCCTACGTCGCAGTGTTGGCGGTAGAACGCGGTTCTAAGTCTCTAACTAACCATCAACTCATGCAGTATATAATGTACTCATCATGATCAACTCCGAACAGAGGACAAGTATAAGATATGGTGTAACTCAATCACAGTCTAAGCACGATAAGATAACACAGAAATATAACTAAGAAATTGAAGACAACAATAACTACTGAAATAATAACAACATCTCGAACAATCTCAAATACATCTCAAGTCTCAATTCTATACAACAAGCTCTAAATGAAAACAGATGCCAGTCTACTAAACTAAATCCCGATCACTCCTGAGTGTCGGGGCCCAAGGTAGCTAACCCGTCTCCTGGTCTGTAATATGTAGGGCATGTGTCCTCAGGGCAATCATCTGTAAAATTTTCAACAGGTCCAGTCAGGACAGAAACGAGCACAATCTCATCTAGAAAACCCAAGTAAATGACAGAGAACTATACAACAGTTATAGACAGTTGTATTGATGAATATGGCAGTTTATGTTCAGGTGATGGTAAGAAAGACAGATAAAGTGCAAGGAAAGAAAATAACTAAACAAGAGAAGAATCATAGCAATGAAGACTGTAAAATAGAACTAGCTGAACCAGGGTAATATGATATAAAGTCTAGACAGCAATGTAGACAGTGTAACTCCAATATAAGTCCAGTACAAGATGAATCTAATATAAGATGAATCTAGTAAGGGACAATTCCAGTTATAGTGATCAATGATTCCAGGGTGAGTCCAGCCTATACTCTAACAGTGTGTTTTAAAATATCGAGATCGACATGTAAACGGCTGTAGGTAATACGGCACATCACACACCTGGCCGGGTGTGAGATGGCTATCATTCCAGTAGATTCCAGTTGGGAGATTCCAGATTGGGGTATGTCTACATGTCTTACTCAAGTATTTCCCCTCCCAGCAAGTGAATCTAGAAGTCCGACACAATGATTCAAGATGAGTCCAGCCAAAATATAATGATACCAGTAAATAATTCCAGTAAATGATTCCAGTAGGTGATTTCAGTAATAGAAGCCAGAAATGATGATACCAGTAATAGAGGCCAGAAAATAAATGTGTGTCGTATACATGAATCCAGAATATCCATATATGTTGTAACAGAGAATCGCATACAACTAACTAGAACTGAAGTACAGTAATTGACAAGTAAACGAGAGAACTATCAGAGAATGTACTCGCGTGATACTCTGAAAAGAGTAGTGTAATGTCAGATGTCTGCACCAGAGTCACAATGTCCTAAATAGAGCAGTACAGGTTAGCATATGTTTAAAATAAGACAAATGATGTTTATGATGCAATCTATATGATTTCTAGGACAATCTAGGTCAAAGTCAACTCTAAGTCAAACCTGGTCAACTGTCTAGGTCAAACTAGGTCTAGGTCAAACTTGGTCAACTCTGGGTCAATTCAAGTCAAACTCTAGTCAACTAGGTCATTCTAGGGCTAACCATCTAGTCAACTCTACCCAAGCAAATCTCATAAGCTAACCAAACTATAACTCAAATCATATACTTAAGGTATATTTCCTATATATGGTATGGCATCAACCTAAATCCTACATTAACTAAACTCACAACCTCTAGTCAAGCATAAACCATCTCATGAATCCTATGTATCACATATTTATACCTATATAAGTACAATATCAACTAATCCATAGGCTAGTGAACTAGGATACCATATCCTATAACAATGTGCATACCAACCCAAGGCTAAGGTATCTCACATAAGTATAGAATATATATAACTAAATACATCATACATCCATATATCCATGTGTCTACTAGTCATTACATATACATACAAGCATATTTGCATACTTTCATACATACATATATATATATATATATATATATATATATATATATATATATATATATATATATATATATATATATATATATATATATATATATAGAGATAAAGAGGGCTAAGGTTGTGTGTGAACTGTGTCACATGAGGGTGAGGAAAATCAGTGAGTGTGGAACCTGGAGAGTAGTAAACAAAGCTCAGATTTCATATGAAAACAGTAAAGAACATGGCAAAGGCAGTGGCTAGTTAGGGTGTGTGTGTTTATGTAGAGTATGTATGTGTAGGTGGCTGAACAGTGTCAATAGTTCAATGGTTTGTGTGGCATGATGTGTGTTTAGAGATAGGTTTCAGTCAATGTGTTCTCAGGAAAGGAAATAATGGCAGTGGCTTCATTCCATCCCAAACACATTTGAATCCTAATATAACAACATTCCAGATTTGAATCTCAGGTTAAAACCAAACATATCAACATTCCCAACATATCCCAAACATTCCTAACATGTCTACATTCCAGATTTCAAGTTCTCAGAAATTCTAATCAGTCCATGTGAGTGTGTGTGTGTGTATCCTGTGAAAGTTTATTTTAGATTGTGTGTGTATGATATCTAGAAAATCTGTAGGGTGTGTGTAGAGTTCAGGGAAATCAGGAAATAATGTGTTAATATGACATTGCATGTACAATGAGACAGCCATAGTCATCTCAGATTCTCAGGAACCTGAGAACAGTGATCTACACAAAACATTGAATCAAATTAATCTCAGGTTTCATATATTGGTAATCTCAGGAATTCAAGACATGTTATAAAGGAATATAGCATACCACATATCAGTCAACCAATGTAAACATACAACCTATAATCAAATCTAATCTAATTTCAAATCCTACTGAACTCAAGGGACCAAAACCCATCATTCACATGTGAATTTCATATCAGTGTATACTGATTCATTCCAGGTTTCATTTCAATCTCAGAAATTTGGGAAAATAACAGTGTATTCAAAACCGTGTGTGTGTGTGTAATGCCCCAGTCCCAAAATACTTAGGACTAGGTACGTATCCATGCCAGCTGTATACATACGAAGTACACTCCAATATATGGAAACCTTGTATGTATACATAAGCTGTAAAATACAGTAGAACCATAATAACTAAATCTCATCCACTAGATAAATAAATGATATAAAAAGCAACTTTGAATTTGTCATGTATACAATCGTTGGGCAGAGACAAAGTCCACTACCAACTATCTCAAATAAAATGTACAAGAAGGAATAGATGAAATAACAAGACTAGCCAAGTGCAATCATCTTCAAAAGGATGGAGAAGATCACGGCCTCGACTAGAACACCTGCAATATCATAGAAGCACACAGCTGAAGAGATAACCAGGTCCTCAGAGGGACGTAACAAGATACAGGAAGAACATGCCATATGAACTGAATATAAATGCACCATAAAATAAAGATAAAGTAAAAGTGTCCAAACTATAATACGGCTCAATATCCCATCATCAGAACCGTAGGCTACCCCTACAACCAAACAAGGACAAGGGATAACTTACTATTCCACGATATGATATTTTTCCATGCCATGATTGGAACATGAAATTTGCTAAGGTCTCTCCTAACCTTTCTAGTAGGCAATTTAGAAGACATCTCGATGTATGGGCAGGTGAAGGCTAACTCCCCCAGGACAAGTAACAACTCACAACACGCACACGTCAGTACCAATACTATCAGCCGGCATAACTCGAGGCTAGCGGCCCACGTGACCCATCAGTCCACATAGCTCGAGGCTAGTGACCCTCGCGACTCGACTACCGTAGTACGCAGTTACTACAGCTTTTGGATTTGGGGTAGCCCATACATTTAACTGTCTTCTCCCTCCCAAGGACACTAACAAAAGGTAGTTCGCTAAGACTAGGTCCATATGCATACAAAAGACAAGAAGGAAAAATAACTGAAGCAAAATAAAATAAACTAAAAATAGCAAGTAATGGATCCAACTGAAAACATATAATAAATATGCAGTAAATAATTAAATAAAGATGCATCTAATTATAAACAGTAAATAAGGCAAGGTATCTTGCCTGCAGGTGGTGCGAGAAGCAGCAAAATCCAACAATCAGAATCGTCAACACAAAAGTCAAAATCTACAAGAAGCTCCGGATGCTGAAACAAACATCACGAACGAGTTTGGAATAAAAGATATACCTAAGAAACGCCTGTCCAAAAGTCAAATTCTGGAACAGGGACAAAATCGTAATTTCGGGTCAAAACGATGTCCGCCGTTGGACCCGCTTTGCACCGAAATACGCACCAGAACCTACGGTCTCTAAAGTCATCAAACTACATGTCTACGGATTTGTTTTGACGAGACGAACCCAACGGTATGTCCAATTTTGGATTCCGGTGGGCTGTGCACAAAATCGCCCGTTGAATAGGATTGTGGGCCCGCCAAAATAGCGTCGCGATCAACGGTCTCAGAATCGGACCAAACAGGGCTCACAGGACCAGAAAAATATTTCGAGTCCAATGGCGCAAGTTTTGTCGCGATTTGATGAGTGTGCACAAAATAATTGGAAAATTCCGAAAAGCCCGATACGCAAAAAAATCGACGGATACGGACCAATTTCGTTGCGCACACGCAGTCAATTTGAATTCCGTCAATTCTCGCACGTCCACAAATTCGATACGGACCTTTCGGTACTCTCGGTTTGCGGCGGGATCGCCCAGGTTGTCGGGACGTACCCCGTACGAGATTTTTAAGGTTTATAAAAACTGATTTTTTTGCAATTTTTAATTTAATTAAAACTGAAATTTATTGCAGAATAAATAAATCTATTTGAAGGTGATGAAAGAGGGTCATGTGGGCTATCTACGCGAATTTACGGATCTACAATCGGAATAGAATTGACAGTTAAATTAATCGGAGAAGTGGGTTACCTTAAAGTAGGAATATGTTGTTGTTGTTGTTTCCGTTGCTGTTGGCGCGGGGTGCTGCTGTGCTCGCGGACAGCATGCCGAGGAGAGGGTAGGAGGAAGGAGGAGAGGAAGGAAGTGGAAGGAAATTTGGAGGAGAAAGGAATTTAGGGTTTTCAATATATATATAACTATATATATATATATGAGGATTGAGGGGGGTTCGGCTCATAAGGATGCTGCTGTTGCTTATGGTTAAAGGAGGCGGCAACAAAGGAACCTAGCTGCTGCCGCTAGTTATTCATTTTGCAAGCATGTGGGTGGTCGGCCAGGTGGTGGGCTGACCACCATGCAACATATATATATATATTTTTTCTCTTTCTTATCTAATCTCAACAACTTACATTATATATTATATCTATAAGTAAATATGCATGACATATCATATCCGCAGCATTTATGCTGCTCCTGTTGTTGTTGGTGGGGGGTCGGCCCCACCATTTTTTTTTACTTATCTAATCAAGACTATTAATTATATATATATATATATATATATATATATATATATATATATATATATATATATATATATATATATATATATATACACGAAAAATCTATTTAAAATTCAAATACCATTTAAAAGTCAACTATCCAATTATTTAATATATTTGAACATATCTACATATATATATAAATTTAATCCTTAATAAATCAACTAAAAATAGTAATAATATTTAAATAGGAAAACATGTTTATTAAATCTCTACAAAATAAATTTAATACTAATAAATTAATAAAAAAATTTCCAATAGGTGAACTGTACCACACACCCTTATCCGGGTCCAGGAACATGTACACTCTTGTAAAATATTATTTAATAATAAAATACCAATAATTGTACCAATATTTAAATAATTAGAAATTGTACATAAAATTCTAAAATAGTTTAGGAAATATTTCTAAGTGCATAAAATATGTCCACATGGCCACATTTGGTCACACTACCTGCTTACATGGGCTAAAATTGGTTCGGACCCAATTCGGACTGGTTTGGACAGCCGGGTCATCTAAATATCAATATATAAAATAATATCTAAATAAAATATTTTAAATGCGTTATCTCACAACTCGGCCTGGTTTTCCTAGTTCGGACTGAACTATGGCTAGGCCTCCCACGACATGGCTAATATACTGGTCAAGGCACACTGCTATATCTTCCGTGCCAAAATTCATGGTAGTTTGGTGTTCCAAAATTCAGCAATGGCTAAGGTCATATTTAAAAAAATAATAAAACAAAACCATAAATTGTATAAATTCATTTTTAAGTCTAATAAAATAATAAAAATAATTTTAAAAAAAATAGGGGTTTTACAGTGTGTGTACTATATTGAAATTAATCACCTACAATCAGTGAAACACATGACACACACATGATACTTGCAATTCTCAGGTTTTTCAGTGAAACATGACAGTTCAGTTATCATCCTAAAAATAAGTTTGAAACCAAAACATATCCCACTGAAAACTCAATTGAACACATCATCAAACTGAACCTTGCTCGACCCAGTGTCAAGTGTGTCCACCCAAGTGTCCAGAGAGGTTGTCAGGGAGTGTCCAAGTGTCTAATAGTAACCAAAAGTATCCTAAATAAAGTTCCTAACATGGTATCAGAGAAATATAAGGCAGACAGTGTGTACGGTGTGTGTCGTATGGGTTTGGATACAGTTTGTCCAACCAAACCTCTCGTGTTCGTGTCAGGGTGTCAAGCAAGTGTCTAGGTGTCTACTGAACCAATGGGTTCGTGTCCAAGTGGTGTACAACGGGTCCAATCAAAAGTCGAATAGGCATCAGAGGACAGTGCTCAGAACTGCCTCGTGCACGTGTGCAGAACTCGATAGGACACAACGTGTCCTACACTAGGTCTCGTGGTCGAGTCTAGAGCTAGGTAAAGTCTAGGTGTTCGTGTCTAACACCCTAAAATGGGCCAAAGTGTCGCCGTATCCAAGAACCAAACCCGTGTCAGTGGGCTTTTACACGCGTGTGTGTATGTGTGTGCACGACCCGTGCAGTCGAGATATCTCCCAAAATACTTGATAATAATGCCTGAAATTTTGTCTGTGATGTGTCAGTCATGTGTCCTAGGTGTACCAAAAGTTTTCTGTCAAGACGTGCAGTGTCGTGTCCGCTACAGTGCCCGAGCAGCAGGGCACTGCACGGTGTCCTCGTACACGCGTTCGTGTCCAATTTTGGATACGAAAACCAACCCAATACGTGCTCAGTCATATACAAACATAATCTACATATTAAGAGCTATCCAAATATATAATTTGTTTCAAAAAATATTAACATTCAATCCATTGAGGCATTTCAACAAACACCTACACAACACTACGATACGTGTCCGATATGGACATCAAACGAACACGAAATCCACCCAAATTTCGAGGACACCTAAGGGACTCCTAGATCTAGCCCTAAATACAAAGAAAACCAAAATTTAAATCAATTTAGAGTATTTTACCTATATGTACAAAAAGCTTGGAAAAGCTTCAAATGGGGGATTCCTCCTCTTGATGGCAAAAGCTCCAAATTGACCCAAAGCTGGGATTAAACCCCAAAATCAGAAAATAGGAGAGTATTAGGTTCTAATGCAAGAAACTAGGATTAAAAATAAATTAAAATAGATTTATGGGGATTTTTGGAAGAGGGACAAATACCTTTCTTTTCCAATGTTGAAATGAATGAAAGAAAGAGGCAAGCCCTAGAGAATAAGTGTTTATATAGGGTTGGGATCCCTATGGCTGGTCATAAGCTCAATAATTAGGGCTAGGGTTCACTAAAATGGCCCATGGGCTTAAGTCATGATCACACAATCATTAAGCCATAAGTCATTTCACTTAAACCATAAACCATGACTTAATTCACTAAACCAAATCCCCTCATTCTAAAACAAATCTCTAATGACTAAAATGGGTTAACTCAAGTTAGACTAGGGTTACCATGGCTAGGGGTAGGTTCTAGGCTAGTTCACTAGGTCTCAACAAGTCGAGTCAACCTAGAATTCACCAATTCAATAAATCATCAAATAATTCAAATAAGTCAAAATGACCAAATTAGCCCTAGGCTAAAAATGATAATTAAATCATCCTAATGACATGATTAGGCTCTAGGTCATGCAGTCACTAGGGTTTCACTAGCAGCACGTCAAAATCACAAGTCATGACTTAAAGCAGTTTTTAAATAGTTAAAAAAATAATTAAAAATCACCAAAAATCATAATGTGAAATAAATATCAATAATTAATAATTATAATTACAAAATTTTAAAATTACCCTCATTTGGAAAACTGGGTGTTACATGGGCCTAGCAAGACCCGAAGATAGGAAAAGTGTTCAGATGAGTATAATTATGGGGAGTCACCCATGGACCATCATATAGTTACGTAGAATGCTAATGACAATTATTTTGCAAGTCTATCCATTTTTTGCAGGGCCGAACTTGTAACGCTTATAAAATGTGAATTCTAACATTATTTTGCAGAGATGAAAATTACATAATCCTATATTATTCAAGTCCTTCATTTTACAGGAATGGAATTTGATGCTTAATATTGCATTGCCTAAAATATGTTTATATTACTTATATGTTCTCTTTTTCTGAAATGATATTATGGATTATTGAATGTTGTGCTTGGTAAGTAGAAAGAAATGGATACTCCTAATAGAATAGTACATAATGGTTTACAAATGAAAGAAGGAAGTATTGCTTAATTGGTTAAGAAATGACATGAACTAGAAATAGGCAAAGGATAGAAAGACCATATTTATAATAAAAGCTATTTGACTCACATGAATATTTTGTTGGCTTTTGGGTGAGTGTAGTTTTATCACTCACAAGTACATCCTAATGAGCTGACCCTCACAATTAAAATACCCACAAACTTTGTTACACTCCTAGTGTAGTTTTATTTTTGCTCAGTTTACCCACCCCCCCCAATGATTTTTTTAAAATATAAAAAATACCCAAAATGCCCTCCATTTCCTACCAGTGGTGGCTAGCCCTCTCCTCCTCCGCTGGTCGCCCCCTCCTCCCTACGTCGGCCAGCCCCCCCTCCCCCGACCCCCCTCGTCCCTCCGCTAGTCGGCCCCCCTCCGCTGGCCAGCCATGCTCGATACGTCCCCTCCTCCCTCCGCTGGCCGGCCATGCTCGACCTAGGGGTGAGCATTATTCCATTTTGGACCGAAAACCGAACCGAACCAAATAAGAGATTTGGTTCGGTTTAAAAAAATTCGGATCGTTTTCGGCTTTGAAAATACTAAATTTTCTTATTCGGTTTCGGTTTTGGGTTTCGGTCCAAAACTGAATAAGAAAATTTAGTTACTATATGCATATGTATATACTATATATATATATATATATATATATATATATATATATATATATATATATATATATATATATATATATATATATATTTTATATATATGTATATACTATATATATATATATATATATATATATATATATATATATATATATATAGTATATACATATATATATATATATATATATATATATATATATATATATATATATATATATATATATATATATATATATATATATATATACACTACAGATATATATATACTACAGATATATATTAAAAAATTATATATATATATATACTACAGATATATACTAAATAAATTTAGGTATATTTAATTACTATTATAATAATAAAAAACTGAATAAATCGAAAATTGAATAAAGCGAATAAACTGAAAATTGAACTGATTTAATTCGGTTCTGTTTGATTCGGTTATGGGCAAATTCGATTCGGTTTTATATATATATATATATATATATATATATATATATATATATATATATACTACAGATATATATATACTACAGATATATATATATATATTTTTTTTTTATATATATATTTATATATATCTGTAGTATATATATATATATATATATATATATATATATATATATATATATATATATATATTTATAAAAAAAAATATATATATATATATTATATATATATATATATATATATAAATATATATATATATATATACTACTACAGATATATACTAAATAAATTTAGGTATATTTAATTACTATTATAATAATAAAAAACTGAATAAATTGAAAAATTGAATAAAGCGAATAAAGTGAAAATTGAACTGATTTAATTCGGTTCGGTTTGATTCGGTTATGGGCAAATTCGATTCAGTTTCAGTTTTGCTTATTCGGTTTTCGGTTCAATTCGATTTTCGGTTATTCGGTTCGGTTTGAACCAAATGCTCACCCCTAGCTCGACCCGCCCCGTCCTTCCTCTGCTGGCCGGTCACCCTCCCCTCTCCTCTGGTCGGCCCCGCTTGACCCGTCCCCACCACCGAGAGAGGGGGGAGCGATTTGTCACCACCACTTTTTAGAGCAAGGGTATTTTGGTAATTTATAAAATTAGAATTATTTTGAATTTTTAATTTATTAATAATGTGCTGATTGATATGTTATGCCTAAACCTAGAATTGCCCTAATCTAGATGTTGATCATGAACCTAAAGGCTTAGTTAGTAGAATTAAGAAAGTTAATCAAGTCCTAGAATATCTAGATATTATGTTAAGGTTAGATATTTTGGTGGAAACCCTAATTTCTAGTGGGCCTTTACTTAAAGCCTTAATTTCAACCCAAAGGAAGCCCTCTACCTAAATTGGACCTAACCAAACCCTAAGGGCACTCTATGGCCGGCCAAGGCATATTCCTTTCCCCAATATAACATCACATTAGCTCCCCCTTGCCTCTTTCATTACAAACCTAAACCCTAATTTGAGTTCTTCTCCAAATTTTGCCCCTTTCTTCAAATCAACTCCAAATTGAGCCCAATCAATTGTAATACACTCCCATAGTATAGAGGAGGTAGCAAGGATTTGGGAGCAATTTGACCATTGGAGCTTGGTGGAGATATAGATCTAGAAGGTTTTATTGAGATTCCAACTCTCAATAGGTAATGACCTCTAAACCTATTAATTTCCTGATTTCTCTCCATAGATGCATTCATTTAGGGTCTCCCTAGCCCTTGGCTAAGTTTGGGCTCAAATCGAATCCATTTGGTATGTGTATTGCAAGAGTATCGGAGGGCTATTCAATGTGTTCGATGAAATGTCCCTTAGAAACTTTTGTTCTCTGATTTCTGTGAAATATATATTTTTGGAAAGCTTATTATGTATAGATTTCATTTCTTTTTTACTGAGTTGGTTTTTGGTATGTTTTTGTGTCGTTATTGGACACGGGGACACATGCGCAGCACTGTATGTGTTGTCCTGCTGCTGCGTGTCCAGTTCTTACTGGACATGACACAATTTGACAAGCCATTTAGTGGACACATGGGGGCATTGACTGACATCTTACACACAAAATTTGGGAAGATTTGGTTAAGTGATCGAGGAGTTCTCTTCTTCGCAGTGATCACACACTCATACGCACACGCACAGGAACATTCACTGATACGCACACATATCTAGGACACGACACAACTTGGACACATTCTAGTTGGACACTAGGATACCCTGACACCTAGTTGACACATTGACACGCCTGCACGACTCACTACTACGACACAAGTGTCACATGCATGGTCGACACACACGCACAACACTGTCCTATACTGTATAGTCTGATACCTGTTTGGATACCTTCTGCTCGACACATGTAGGATACGTTCGTGACACTGGCACACTCACCCACACTTGTTGACACATCTGTATACAGTAGACCCTCTTCATTTCACTCACCCATGCATCAGTATTCAGATTTCTCCATTTGTTTCCTGTATGCACAATACATATAAGTCAATGTTAGATGTTCTAGTTTAGATATTAGCTCATGTACTGAAGTTAAGATTCAGACACTTGATTCCTTCATATCTTTACTGCATTTCACCTAGACCACTGCACATTATATGTTCTGCTCTGCCCAACCTTAATGTTTAGTTTACTGTAATTGATGTCCAAACGTGTGTTTGATGTTATGTCCTTTAGAACATGCCTAGTATATACATTTGTATATTGCATGACTACTGCATATATAACAACCCTATTTCATTGGCTGCCCACATGTCCAACTCATTGAACCATGTTCAAACCACTGCCCCATTGGCATACCCCATCTCAATTGCATATTGCACCTGTACATTAGTCCATATTTCCATATAATCAGTCTCTATGTCTCACTTAGTGTTAGATGCCCTTGTTCAGTTGGTTTGTTCAGGCTACTTGGTAACAGTAGTTACTTGGGTCATAGTATGGGTTGTGTGAATGTGTAGGGAAGAATTTAGGCCTGTGGCAGTGTGCTGTAAGGGAAGAGGCAGGAAGCAACAGAGTATAGCAACAGTGTAATAAGAATGTAGGCTAGAAAGTGGTATGAGTATCACATGCTATGGTGCCACTTAGTATCAGTATCTGTTTTTCTTTCCCTCTTGAGTATCAATGTCATGGGTGAGTCCTTTGCAACTGTCCATGTCTGGACAGTTATGAACTTTATTGGGTTTTTGTCCTACATAGTTCTGTTACATATTAGATTATGGATAATCACACTTGTAGCTTAGTGCCTAGGCCTTAGTTCATTTCATAAGGTATTAAGACCCCATCCACTCCTTAGAGTTAGAGTGCTGAGAGTAGTATGAGTTAGTATTCCTTAGTGTTAGTATTTAGTGACAGATGTACGGGCTAGGGATGTAGTATGTTAGAATTGATTTTAAGGTATATTGTTAGAGTCTAATGCATAAACACATAAGGAAGGTGTGTGTGTGTGTGTGTGTGTGTATATATATATATATATATATATTTTTTCCTTATGCATAAACACATAAGGAAGGTATGTGTGTGTGTGTGTGTGTGTGTATATATATATATATAAGGCATATAATCCTACTTGTAGTTGATATGGTTGGTTGGCTTTTCAAATGGAAAAGGGTAGATGAATAGGAGTTAATTGGCTAGTGTTGTATAGTATATATGGTATCCCAATTTGTGTAGGCCTATGAGTTAGATTTGATTTAGCTTTAGATAGAGTTGACCTAGATGTTGACTTGGGCTGACTGAGGGTTGACCAAAGTTGACCAAGAGTTGACTTTGACCTATAATAACCTAGAATCATGTAGATTGTATTGTAAACTTCAATTGTTACATATTGAACACATTATAATTTGTATTGCTCTAATTAGGACATTGTGACTCCGATTCGGACATCTGTATTCATCAGTCATTCAGGGTATCAAGCGAGTACATTCTCTGATAGTTATTTTATTTACTTATTCATTACTATATTTCAGTTCTAGTTAGTTCTATTTGATTCTCTGTTACAAACACGGATTAGTATTTCTGAATTCATGTATGCAACATACATACTTTACTTGTCTAGCCTCTATTACAAGAATCACTATCAGAATCACCTACTAGCATCACCATGTTCTGGCTGGACTTGTTTTCGATTTACGTGTTAGGTTATGGATTCATTTGTACTTGTCGGGCGAAAAAATACTTGAGTAGACATGTAAACATTCCTAAATACAAGAACCACCTCCCTATGACTTATACAAGAACAATAGCCATCCCACACTTGGCCAGTGTGTAATGTGCCGGATTTACCCCTAGTCATTTACATATCGATCTCAGTATTTTAAAACACACTTTTGAGTATTGTCTGGACTCATACTTGAATCATCACTAGAATCATTACAAGAATCACCTAGAAGAATTATTACTCGTATCACTTGCAAGAATCACTCTACTAGAATCATTGACTGGAATCACACTCGACTCATATTGTACTAGACTCACACTGGAATCACACTTGACTTATATTGTACTGTCTGGACTCATATCACATTACTCTAGTTCAGCTAGCTTATTTACAGTCTTCATTGCCATGCTCTTCTGATTTGTTATATTACTTCTCTTACTTTAAACTGTTGCTCTGCATCATTACCTATCTAAAACTTCCATGCTTCATCAATATAACTGCCTATAACTGCTTTATAGTCCTTGTCATTTACTTGAGATTTCTAGATGAGATGTGCTCGTTCTGGTCCTGACTGGATACGTTGACAAAATATTACAGATGTTTGCCCTAGAGATACGTGCCCTTGCTATGGAACCGAGGAGGGGTTGGCTACCTTTGGTCCCGATTCTCAGGAATGATCGGGAGACTAGTTTAGTAGACTTGCTTTAGGTTTCATGTTTGAACTTGAATTGTAATAACTTGAGATACTAGACTTTGTATTGAGATTGTTTTGAGATATTGTTATTTAGTAGTTTTTATTTTTGTTGTTGTTTATTTAATCTTAGTAGTTATATAGACTTCTGTGTTATCTTATCGTGCTTAGACTGTGATTTGAGTTTTATTATATCTATACTTGTCCTCCGTTCAGAGTTAAGATTTATGACAAGTACATTATATATTTGCATGAGTTATTTAGATAGTGACCTAGTACAACGTTCTACCGCCGATTCTGCGGCGTAGGCTGGGCGCTGTTATGCACTTGTACCCTTACACCGGGTGCGGGTCATGACACATTTTTAGTGGTGGTCCATGCAGGTCAAGATTCGCATCAGTGCGATATCGTGGAAGTACGACGAATTAGTTGTACTGCTACGAGCCTGCGATAGGAATTAAGAAATAGGCTTTAGCTGAGAGGTTATCTAATTCCTGCCATCTATACATCCGTGCTGATAATTGACTTCTTGAAATAAACTGCCCTTCTTTGATGATATCGCTTCCTGCTCAGTATTCATTTCCTTATTTGATCTGTCTTCAGGATGGTGGAGACACGATCGTAACATGTCGGCCCAGGAGACACTACTGAGAGGTCTTCTACCTCTCGTCCGATGCAGTAGGGCACTAGGATCGTGACACCTTTCGTTCCTATTCAGGCAGAAATATTTGCAGCCTTTGGGGGTGCTCTTCCACCTATTCAGAGGACTACCTTGGTGATTTCGGATGTTCTTCAGCCGACACCACCTCCGGGATCAGTTGATACAGCACAGCTCTTCGCCTTCTTCCGAGAGATGATGGTGTAGTGTCCCAAATTCTTGATACGTATTTAGTGTACGTATACGTATTTTGGACCCGTATTTTTGTTAATCATGATTAGTTAATTTTGGTTAATTTTGTTTGATTGGTTTAATTGGCTTATGGTTCATCATGGTAATTGTATTGGCTTGGTTCGGTTCGGTTTATTTGACCTTGCTTGTTTTGGTTTATCATGTGGAGAACCACTCCCACCTACCACCACTCCCATCATAAATATCAATCCCACTCTCTTTCTTCCATTATTACTCATTACTCATTTCTTCTTCTCCATCTTTACTCTTCACCTACCAGGAGAGAGTGGAGAGCTTAGGCAAGTGCACCTTGCTTCATGGAGGAAGTCCATTTTTATTGTTCCATTGTCTTCTTCATGTGTTTCTAACCCACTTTAGTACTTAGCAATTTTTATTTCCATTGTTGAATTCTTGTAAATCTAGCTTTGTGGTATTTTCGGTTTCCAGGAGTTTCGATCTATCAAACTGGCATATTTTTGCTAGTTGATGGTCCCATGTTGCAGAGAATTTTGTTTGGTCCAAATTTGACCTACGGGATTTGCTGAGCCGCATGGACATTTTTAGCAATCAGCCGCATGGCCTATGAATGAAATAGCAAGCATTTAGTTTACATGTATTATTTAATGTAATACTAACAGCTAGCCGCATAGGCATCATTATTTAATGTATTAAGAATTGAATGCATTAACCCATGTGAGCCGCATATGCTTCCCCCTATTATTTTGCATGGCCTCTTGTTTTATTTGCATGCAGCAGCTTGCTAGCCGCATAGGCCAACTTTGTTGGCTACGTGGCCATGTGCCAATGCCTGGCCATTTTGCCACCATCATGGCCGCATGGCCTTAGGAATGAACATTGTGAGCCGCATGCATTTTTTTGCTTACGTAAGAAATGACCTTGCATGCATATATATTAATGCTTGCCTTGCAAGCATATATTAGCATGTCTTGCATGCACATAATTAATGCAATAATTAATGCCTTGTTTGGCATGCCTATAATTAATGCTCTACTTGCAAACTCACTGCTTGCAACTTGCTGCTAGCATATATGGCCGCATGGCCTTTTATTTTATATTGCATATATTAACAAGAATTTCTTGCATACAACACCATCATGGCCGCATGGACCCTTATCAAATTTTCCTTGGCCGCATAAGGAAAATTTTGCTTGGCCGCATATGCTAAGTCCTTGGTCCATGGCAGCTTATGCACCCCCCCCCCCCCATTTTAATTGCATGGCATGCAATTGCCTTTAGGCTTGCTTGTATTTTTTATGCAAGGTTGCATGCTGCATGCAACGTGGGTCTTTAATAGCTTACTTTAATTTAGTTGCTTACTTTAATTTAGTTACATGCTTTAAATAATGAGTTAATGCATTAGGCTTAGTTTATTTAATGCTTTAAAGCATTCTATAATGCTTTAAAGCATTCTATAATGCATTTGTTAGATGCAAGCTTACGTACAGTAAGCCTAATGCATGGAAATTTCATGCATGCACTTGTTGCATGTGCATACATTATTTAATGCATTGTGTTGGATGTATAATAATGCATGTGTTATTATTTCGCTTGCATTCTTGGCCGCATAACATTAGCTGGCATTTAATACATTTAGAATAATGAGTCGCATGGCTCTATATAGTAGTGTACTATTTAATCTCCTATACATTGCATTTGTTTGCAAATGCTAATTTTAGCCGCATGGAAATTTATCAATTGCTTGCATGCATTAAATTGCCTGCCTGGCCCAGCACTTTAGTTGCCGCATGAAAATAATTGCTTGGCCACGTGGCCTTATTTGCATAGGCCGCAGGGCAATATTTGTATAGTTGTATTTTGTGGGTCCCACGACATTTTTTTGCTTGCTAAATGCAAGCTTACCTTGTGGCCGCATGGCCTATATATTATTATTTTTGCCGCATGGCCTACGTAATATTTTGGCCGCATGGCCCTTGTTTGATGGTTGTTGCGTGACAATTTTGGTGTTGGCCGCACGGCCATATAATATTTATTTCTCTCGGCCACGTGAACCATTAATTAAATGGTTCACGTGTATCTTTTCCTTGCTGCCCTTATTGTGGGGGTCCCTCATAGCTTCTTTTAGTTGACTTGCTTGCTGAAGTGAGAGCTTGCAATTATTACGAGTCCACTATCTTTTGTCTTACTTGATTTTATGTCCTCCTTGTTATATTTGCCGCATGGGTGGCTCTCCCACTCTCTTTGGCCGCATGTATGATTCTCCCACTTTTGGGCCGCATAGGGTCCACTTTGATTGTTTAAATATTTTATTTGCCTGAATTGTGGTCAGAATTTCTTCTCACTCCCAACATGAAAGTTGTAGAGTTTCTCCTTGGCTTCAAGAATATATATTATATATATATATATATATATATTATTACTTAATTGTGCAAGTTTCTCCCCTCCTTGGTAAATGACATGACTTGATAGTGACCCGCCGTGGTGCACTCCTGACAAGATAACTTGACCTGACAAATTTGACATGATAATTCTTGATAGTGGCCCGCCGTGATGCACTCTTGATATGATAAACCTGACATGATATTTCTCGAAATGCTGTTGCGACAGCTAACATGACACGACAAGATTGAATGGCCTGGACACCGTGGAAGATTGTGCTTGTACAAATGAACCAGTATTATCTTGCATCATGTCTAGGATGGGGACCCCTGAGTACCACGGTCAGGGGTGCCTACTGAAACGGTTAAGGCTAATAACTAGAATAATCCAGTAGTCATGAAGAGATTTTTTCAGCTACAGGCAATCCCGTTATCTGGGCGCCCCACTTGGGATCTGTAGCCTGCCACGAGTAGGGAACATTTCCAGCACACTGTCATGTGTTGCACCCTTATTGTACTAATATTCGACCTGGATAACTTGGATGGTCTGCAGGGCTTGTGGCTGTAGAATAATCTCACTGCATCTTGCTAGTAACTAGGCCTGTGATAACCCTAGTTAGTTAAAGTATCAAGCCATACCTATTGTTTGGCCGTGATTGAGTGGATGAGGTATAATCTGTCTAGTCTTGTCTTGATCATGTACAAGATTGTTACATGACCTATTTTCTTATTTTATCTTGCCGATAAATGGTAGGAGAAGCCAAGTTCTGTTCAGACGAAGGGTTACAACCCCGATCCTTGTTTGGTTTACGGGTTGTAACCTAGTTATCTGAATAGTCCCATGGTTATCTCATCGTATATCACCTGTTATGCTTGATACGTTTTACCTTACCAACAAGATTTGGGAGACGGAGTTCTATTCAGGCAAAGGGTTACAACTCCGGTCCTTGTCTGGTTTAAGGGTTGTGACCTAGCTACTTGAATGGTTCCCTCGTACTCCATTATGACTGTTGTTATTCTTTTAATATCAAGCCTTAATTACTGTCTTTTATTATGTAATTGTATTCTTGTGCTAATTGCTGGTTTTAGTTCCTAAGTGAAGCCTCCTTTGTGACACTTGCTCTTTCTGGGGTCTGACCCAGCTGGTTTTGTATGGCCAGATTCTGGAGCAACCCCAGGGGATCTACCAACTTTTCAGCCATATGGTGACCACTAGAAGGAATCCTGACAACGAGTGGATTTATTTTGGCTCTCCCACTCTATTGTAAAATTATTCTTTTGAGGCGTTTAGCCGCCGAACAAGTGTTAGCTCGTGTACATTTTTACTTACTGTCTGCCTACGGGCTGTAACATGATTGGCAACCTAGGGTTGATCATGTATGACTAAACTCTTGCTAGTCCTCACATTTTGTAACGACTAGCTTCATGATCAGCTGAATATGTAATGTTTGGGACGCCTTACTATTGTATATTTGGTGATCTTACATCTTGTAACATTTACTTACTTGCTTGTGATTGAGACACTAGGCTTGTCATTGACCATAAGAGACTGATGGATTGTAGATAAACCCTCATATATCTAGACAGCCGTGACCGTATGGTGAGAATGACTCCATTTCATCATACGTAGCTGGCTATGTCTGCCCCCGCTCTCCAGTATTCTGGTTCTAGGGCGTGACAGATAGAGGGTCAGTAGCGCCAGTCAGCAGATATGAGGTAGGGCATAGACAATGTCCATCAGCTTGCCATTATAGCAGTGGAGAGGGTGACTGCCCAACCACAGGGGGACCAGGAAGGCTAGATGCAGCAGCCGAGACCCGAAAACATCTTGGCTTTCCAGAAGACGCGGCCAAGAGACTTCAAAGGCACTGAGGGCATACTGTATGCAGACGACGGGATCGAGCATATAGAGATCTTCCGACTTGCACAGATCCCGGTCGGGATACAGATTGAGACAACGAACAGCCAGATGCAGGATCATGCCAGGACATGGTACCATACCGACCCTAGAGTTGGTGTTGAGGTGCAGACTTGGAAGGCTTTCAAGAAGCTTTTTAAGGAGAAGTTCTTCCCCGATACAGCACTTGGCGTATTAGAGATGCAGTTCGAGAACCTGGTTGAAGGGAACCGGACTGTGGAGGAGTATACTGGAGAGTTCTGTCGTCTGGACAAATTTGTAGAGGGACTGAGCGAGGCAGCAAAGGCTAGGAGGTTCTACAAGGGTTTGATCAAGGATGTCAAGTCGCTGACTAAGAGCGACCGTGATACCACCTTCGAGCAGATCTTTGCAAGGGCCATGGCAGGAGAGGATGACTTGGAGCTCAAGTCCAAGAGGAGCCAGGATGATTCGGGAGGGGCCAGTGGGAGTGCGAAGCGTCCTTGTGTGCAGAGGGTAGCACACCAGCCACAGCAGATGCAAGCACCAGCTCAAGTTCAGCAGGCACAACATCAACCTTGAGGACAGGACCATAGGATGCTCAGTTGTGCCTACTGCAAGAAGCTGGGACACATTTGGGAGTCTTATAGGAGAAGGCTGAAGGTCTGCCTATTTTGTGGATCCGTCGCTCACCAGATAAGGGATTGTCCCACAGCACCCCCACTTGGCGGAGCACAGGGTCAGAGAGAGGGAGCTAGGCCACCTGTAGCGTAGCACCATGCCCAGCACCAGAGGGGCGGGGCTTTTACGCTGACGATCGAGGAGACCGACGTTGCGGGTGACGGGTTAGCAGGTCTGTCTTTCCTGTTCTTCTTCCCACCTTGATGTGTGATTTTATTAGTACATGTCAGAATATTCTTGTAATGTGCTAGATAGTGTAGTGACCCTGTTCGAGACTGTGAAATTACGACCAATAGGACCATGTTTTGCATGCTTTTAGAGAATTTTCTTGACCTTGACTGTTGGGGGTTTGACCTAGAAGGAGTACGACCACCTTAAATTTCGAGGACAAATTTTTTCTAATGGGGTAGATTTGTCACCACCACTTTTTAGAGCAAGGGTATTTTGGTAATTTATAAAATTAGAATTATTTTGAATTTTTAATTAATTAATAATGTGCTAATTGATATGTTAGGCCTAAACGTAGAATTGCCCTAATCTAGATGTTGATCATGAACCTAGAGGCTTAGTTAATGGAATTAAGAAAGTTAATCAAGTCCTAGAATCTAAATATTATGTTAAGGTTAAATATTTTGGTGGAAACCCTAATTTCTAATGGGCCTTTACTTAAAGCCTTAATTTCAAACCAAAGGAGGCCCTCTACCTAAATTGGACCTAACCAAACCCTAAGGGCACTCTATGGCCGGCCAAGACATGTCCCCTTCCCCTATATAACATCATATTAGCTCCCCCTTGCCTCTTCCATTACAAACCTAAACCCTAATTTGAGTTCTTCCCCAAATTTTGCTGTTTCCTGAATGCTGTAGAATCGCATTCAAAAAAATATTGTAGAATCTATAATGTTCATTGCTTATATATTTTTATCTATAGTAACCGAGTACAAAGTTGCAAATCATTACACACACAAAACATCCAAGTAAAAAATTCTGCTACCAAAATTTTACTTTCCCTCCCTAATTTTGCTATCAAAATTTCACTTCACTCCCAAATCATCTCTCTCCCCACTCCCAAATACTCTCACTTTATCGTCTCTCGAGCCAGGCGTCCGCCATCACCACCCTACCAGTGCCATCACCACTCTCTCATTATCTCTCTGGATCCTCTCAATCCAAATCCTAACCCTAAAATCTTGCATCTGGTCTGGCTCAAGAAGCATAAAGCCAACAAGAAGTCCAATCCCAACCTTAATTATGCTGATGCTTCGATGATGTTGACTTTGAGTTCCTAGAGTTCAAGTTCCGTCCCGACACCATGATCCGTAATAAGGTCTTCCTCAAACCGTCGCCCTCCGAGTCTGTCCTCAGGTCATCACCGATAGCGAGGTTAGGGTTTCTGATTTGGGGATTTTTTTTAAATTTATGGTATAAATTTTTTTTCTACTTCATATTGCTCAACCGTAATTTCTCAGTAGATTATTAATAAGAATTAAGAAACGGAATAATGATTGATTAGATCTATACTCAATTACTAAGATAAAATTTACAAGGGATTGGTCTGATCCCCATCCCCTTTCCGGAAACCCTATCCCTAATATCCATTTGTTTTGGTCAATGATTTAATTGATTTTGAGGTTTATTTTGGTGTAGGGTTCTGCAGGAGACTGCATCGACTGGGAAGAAGTGCTTCCTTTTGAAGTGGATCAGAGGTGACACTCCTATTTTTTCTGTTTCATTGATGATGGTTTAAGTACTAGTACTTCTATATGTTCTGTTAGTGGTTTTAGTTATGCGAAACTTATTTACTGTGTCCTAGGAAGCACTGAGCTAGGAAGCAAATGCACACAAAGTTGGGTTGTGCCGACATGTATTGCTTACATCATAGATTCTCTAAAATACTCTAAGACACACCAAAATGGTTGTTCTAGCCATGGACGGGACCTTACCATGTCATATCCTACTTGTGTCTGTGCAACAAGGTGTGAGTTTTGGTATGGAACCCTTTTGAGTACAATCGAACTATGTTGGTTAGCGTGTTGTATGAACATGAATACGACATGATAGAATATGGATATGGCAACACAAACAACACTAATTATCTTTATTGCCATTCGTGTTGTATGAACATGAATTTGTTGATCTATTTTAATAAAGTGTTGGCGAAGAAAAGAATATTGTAGACAATATTAAGTTTGGACATCTCTTTTGATATTGGTTTAGAATTTTTTTAAGATATACATGATCAATATATTATCTTTATTGCCATTATTGTTGTCGCCATAAAGTTACTTTTGTAGATTTTTCTTTTTCTATGAACTCTTAAATTTATCATAGAGCTTCTATCAGGGGGCTAATGGTCAGCCGCTACATCAATCGGCGGTCACGCTCACGGTTACAAACCACAGACAACGTAGCAGCTCCGATAAATAATTTATCCTTGGATCTTATTTTGATGTCAGTTTCTGCACTTGACTTACCTACCTCTAAGCCCTCCCTAATTTGGTCGACTCCATTAGAATCCGGTGGTCACGAAAATCTAGATGGGGCCGACAAGGTTCAAGCCTCCCAATTTTGTATGTGGGTGGGATTTTAAAAAAAAACCTAGGTGGGGCCTAAACAACTTTCTTGGTTACATGGAAGTCATATTTCCTATGGGTGCAGATGCAAAGTCCGTGCTCTGACTGGACTTTGTCAGTCCGTCTGCTCCAAACGCTATACCTCCTAGTAACGAGGAAAAGAAGCTGGATTTCTATTTCCACTAGAAAGTGGATACAAATCCACAAATGTTTTTGTTTGGTTCATCAGGATTATGGGAGCAGGATTTGAGATTGTAGTTCTTGTCCCCTTCAAAATCTTTCAAATTATGTTTTTCCACATCCTCTTGAAAAAATAGGATGTGGGTTGGAAGTGCGCTCGCTAGCGGATGGAGGAGGAGAAGAGGGAGCAGAGGGTCGGCTGGGTCATCGACAATGGCGAGGTCACGGAGGGGTCGGCAGTGGAGTCATCGACGGTGGAGAGGTCGCAGAAGGAAGAGGGAGCAGAGGGTCGGCTGGGTCATCGGCGATGGCAAGGTCGCGGAGGGGTTGGCGGCGGAGTCATCGACGGTGGAGAGGTCACAGAGAGAAGAGGGAGGAGGGGGTCAATTGGCTCGTCGGCGGTGACAAGGTTGCGGAAGGGTCGGCGATGGAGTCAATGATGGTGGAGAGGTCGCGGAGGAAAGAGGGAGCAGGGGGTCAGTTGGGTCGTCGGCAGTGACGAGGTTGCGGAAGGGTCGGTGGCGGAGTCGTCGGCGGTGGGGAGCTTGCGACAACTGAACGAAGGAAGGAGTTGTCGACGGCAGCGGCGACTGAACAGAGGAAGAGGGAGTGGTCTTCCATTTTTTTTCTAGAGAGGAGAGGACCATAGACTAATGGTGTGTTTGGTAGGAGGAAAAAGTGGAAGGAAGGAAAATAGAAGAGGGAAAAGTGAAGGGAAAGATTCACTTTCTCTTGTTTGGTATGGAAGAAAAATAGGAAGTAAGAAAAGTGGAGGGATTACTTTTCCTCCATAACCTTAGAAATCAAATCCCCCCAAAAGTGGGAGGGAAAGTGGAGGATTGTATTAATTAACAATTATACCCTCATATGAATGTATTATTTAAACATTATTTATGAAGTCAAATGGCAAGTAAGTGTTTTTAGTTGAGGGTATAATTGGTAAATCCTATATTTTTTACTTTCTTTTCTTCCACTTTTTCTTTCATACCAAAAAAAAATGTATCTCTTATATTTTCCATCCTTGCTACCAAACACAAAGGAAGGAAATGATCTTTCCTTTCCTTATGGAAGAAAAATGTATCTTTATCTTTTTCCTTCCTTCCACTTTTCTATCCTTCCTACCAAACACAACCTAAAAGATGGATTACCATAGACTAATTATATTTATTATATCATTAATTAGTTATTAAAGTACTAGTTAGTAATTTATGAATAGTGATTAATGATATTTTGTATGGCTTTCAATTTAACATGTGTGACCTTAAGTAATTAATTACTATTTTTTAATTTGTTAAAGTAATTAATTATAATTTTTAAACTAACTATTATTATAATATATTCTTTTATTTTTCATTTTTGATTTTTCTGTTTCAACCAAATATATTTGTCTAATTTTCATTTTCCACTTTCACTTTCGTATTCCAACTAAATACATTTCTCTCCTTCTTTCATCATTGGAAGTTCAAATCCAAGTTTTTTCACCCTTACAGTTTACCAAAGAGACCCTAAACCAGTGAACTGCCAAAAAAAAAAAAGTTCGGGAACCAACGAATCCTCAATTCTCCTTCATGTACTTTTATATACTATTTCTCCACTAGAAGCCGACTCCAAACTCTTCTTCTACTCCACCACCACCACCTCCTCCAGAGAATGAAGAGAAGAAGGAGAAGATGGTCAAATTCCTATACTTCGTCGGTATGAAAATGGCTTATTTTTTGCCCTTATGTTCCTTATATGTTAATGTCATTGTTCTGATGATTTCAATGGGGTTTTTGTTGATTTTTCATGGGTTTTTTTTTATTGTGGGTCATAATTTCTATGGAAAAACTCTTCTTTTATTATCTTTATGTTGTTTTATTGGATTAGGATGGTTTTTTGGTTGAATTTTACTTGTTTTTTTTAATTGTGGTCTATGAAAAAAAAATCTTTTTTTATTAGTTTTGTTACTTTTTGTTGGATTTGAATGGTCTTTTGTTAAATTTTATTGGTTTTTTATTGTGGCTCATAGAGTTTATACGAAAAAAGCTCCTCTTTTTATTATGTCATGTTGATTTTTATTGTGGATTTGAATGTATTTTTTTTTTTCCTTTTCTTGAATTTTACTAGTTTTTTTTATTGTGGGTCATATAGTTTCTATGAAAAAGTTATTCTTTGTATTATGTTATGTTGGTTTTTTATTGGATTTGAATGGTTCTTTGTTAAAAAAAGGTTTTTTTGTTGAATTTTATTTTGTTTCATTTGTGGGTCGTAGAGTTTCTATGAAAAAGCTCGTCTTTTTATTATGTTATGTTGTTTTTTAATTGGATTTGGATGGTTCTTTTTGTTGAACTCTATTGGTTTTTTATTGTGGGTCGTATAGTTTCTATGAAAAAGCTCATATTTTTATTATGTTATGTTACTTTGTATTGGATTTGAATGTTTTTTGTTGATTGGTTTCGGAATTGTGGGTCATATGGTTTCTATAAAAAAATCATATTTTTATTATGTTATGTTACTTTTATTGGGTTTGAATTGTTTTTTGTTGGATTATATTGGTGTTAGATCCCTGATCTAACTGTTCCGCCATTGAAGAAGCTCAAGGATAATTTGCCATTAATTGAGATGAATTCGACAGGAAGAAGAAGAAGAGACAAGGAATTTGAATGGGAAAATAGGGTTTGCTTTATTGATAGAGCTTGAAGAAGAAGAAAATTACAATCTAAAGAGGGAAGCAGGGAAGAAGACCTAAACTGCAACTAATCAACTAAGAAAGACTCATAAGATTCTTCATATCCCCCTCTCTACTACTCCCCTCTCTATTTATAAGCTGATACCATGTGCACCTGGATCCTTTTAACTGTGTTGTTGATGTTGACCTCCTTAGTGACCTGGAAATCTCAATTAGCTGACTAGGCAATTAACCCACTAACTGAACACTAATTAGCTAACTCATTTCTGAGATTAACTAACTGCTCTGATACTGAGGAAGGACTGATACTTCACTGATTGAACTTCCTATACTGAGCCACTGTCAACCTTGTCCTACTGCACTCTGAGCTTCACTTGCCTGTGTGGGATTTTGGGTTTGTATCAATACCCACCACTTTAAATTGACCTTGTCTTAAGGTCATCATATAAATGCTTTCGATCCTGGATCCCATATTGTTATCATGAAACCTTCTAACACACTGTTTTGATGACAGTTCTTTGCATAGGTTGAAACATTGAATTTACTTCTATTATGATAGCATTTATTGAGCTTGACACTCTCTAGACTGAATAGTGATGCCTCTTGATGCTCTCTACTATTTGATGTTTGAAGAACCAAAAGGATAGGTATACCTGGATCCCATGCCATCTGCAGTTCTTCTCTACTGAACATATTGCAGCTGCATCCTTCTCTACGTATGGCTATACCCAAAAGAACAAACCATGTTTGCAGGTAACAGGGCCGGTGTTCTCATCAATCCCCTTCTTTGTAGCTTGGTTAAAGAAATACTCACCCAAAAGTCTCTCTATCATCTTGCATTTAATGAATTCACCTTCTAGCTGGGCCTCTGCTGAACCATATAATCTTGGAAAAATGAGCTTGTTCCAATCTCTGTAAGATGAGGAACTCTAACAAGTAGCATCTGCAGCTGCTCTATATAGACATTCTTATTCACTTTTAGGACCTTTAGTGACTTGCACCTAGCCACAAGCCTCTCCAAAGCATCAAAATTAACTTCTGATGAATTGATATTTGCATAGTTAGATACTTCTAATGATATAAAACTTTCAGGAAAGCATCTTAGCCAACTATCACCAAGGTCAAATGCCAGTTCATCCATAGTACAGACATGATCTCTGGAAATATGAGGGCATGTCCTGCACACTACTTGTAGCACAAATTTATTGTTTCCTGGATCCCATATCCGGTAAGCAGTCTGAGATTGGAGAACAGAAACTTCATACCTTGTTGAGGATGCCATAAACTCAAATCAACTCTGGTTTTTCTTCCAATGAAATACTTCTATATGATGAAACTGTAGCAACTGACTTGTTAGGAGTACCATCTTCCTTACTGCATAATCCCAAATTGTGTCTTGTGTATCCTGTTACCAAAGGTGTTGGGGTCGACAAGGCTTAAACCAGATGTAAGGAGAGCAGTCCCGAACAGTAGCTTCATCAAGTCTTTCACATACTTATCATTCTTGTCAGTACAGCTCTCATACTGGATCTCATATGTTAAGAGATCAGCAGTTTTAATTGTGACAGGCTCTGTATGAGTGGCCAGACGTAGGACTTCCTCTATACCTTCTTTATTTGACTCTTTACTGATATAAGATTCAGCACTATCAGCAACATTGCTTAGTTTTTCCTCACCTTTGCCACTATCTTTTCTTTCCTCATGAGATTCTACATTTTGTGCATATGTGAGCTCACAATCGACCTTTGACTCTTCAGCCTTCTCAACTTCAATCATAAAAGAGTCATCCTTTGCATGAATTCTGGGTATACTTCCATGTTGTGCACCAAGTTGGGACCCAATTTGTGTAGGGTTTGAAACTAAAGGAGTTGTAGCATACCCTTGGAAAATCGAAATGGATAGTTTCCCTCTGGTTGTAGCATACCCTTGGAAAGTTTCTGGGTTATGATTCACTGGAGCAGTACTTGGAGGTTGGACATGATAGCTGTCAGAGTAAGTATCCTGACCATAAGTTGGTTGCTGCCCCCCACTACTCTGGGAGTGAGAAAAATCACTAAATGAGTCTTGTGAACTATAAACAGGTAGCTGGCAATGATTGCTACAACTATTGTTGTCTGCATGTGCAAATGATGACACAAGAGGTGGCCATTGTGCCTGTTGTGGTTGTTGTTGATTGTAGTAATCATAACCAGAAGTATAACCTGCCATACCAAACTATTCTGCTGCTCCTGTGTTCTGAATTGGTTGCTGGTAGAAAGTTGGAGTTGTAATCAAAGGATTTGCAGTAGTCTGGGTATTGAAGACTGGAACATTGGGTTGAGTGTGTGCAGTGGTCTGTGCAACATAATGGAATTGATAAGGGTTCTGGACAGTTGATTCTGTTCTGGAGTAATAATGAAGATTTTGATTTGTTCTTGGACTGGGATCCAAGGGAGAAATATAATGAGATTGGTAAGGGTTTAGGACAATATTGTTTCCGTAATTTTGGACAGTATGTGCTATTGGAGAGCTCATGCCATAATCAGTTGACAAGTTCATTTGGCTAGGGTTTTGAATTCCCCCCTAATTTGAAATGGAAACACCCCTATACTGTTGAAACTCTCTTTCTTCCCTTTCCCTAACCAATTTTTCCATGACTCTCTCAAATTTGATATTGAGTTGTTGCATTTTACCTTCCCAAAATTGGGGTTTCCTCTCCTCCGCCGAGATTTGTGGCTGTTGTCGTGGTTCGAATGGAGATCCTTGCCAAGATTCATGGTAGATCTCTCCCGGAGAGGAATCAAATTGATTCCGCCATGGTTGTGGTTCCGATGGAACTCCCTGTTGCGATCCCGTTCCGCCATGGCTGATGTAGCTCTGTCATCGATAAACTTCAAGAACTGGATCATGGCTCTGATACCAATTGTTTGATCCCTGATCTAACTGTTCCACCATTGAAGAAGCTCAAGAATAATTTGCCATTAATTGAGAAGAATTCGACAGGAAGAAGAAGAAGAGACAAGGAATTTGAATGGAAAAATAGGGTTTGCCTTATTGATAGAGTTTGAAGAAGAAGAAAATTACAATCTAAGAGGGAAGCAGGGAAGAAGAGCTAAACTGCAACTAATCAACTAAAAAAGACTCATAACATTCTTCATATCCCCCTCTCTGCTACGCCCCTCTCTATTTATAAGCTGATACCATGTGCACCTGGATCCTTCTAACTGTGTTGTTGACGTGGACCTCCTTAGTGACCTGGAAATCCCAATTAGCTGACTAGGCAATTAACCCACTTAATGAACACTAATTAGCTAACTCATTTCTGAGATTAACTAACTGCTCTGTACTGAGGAAGGAATGATACCTCACTGATTGAACTTCCTATATTGAGCCACTGTCAACCTTGTCCTACTGCACTCTGAGCTTCACTTGCCTGTGTGGGTATCAATTGGTTTTGAATTGTGGGTCATGTAATTTTGAGAGTTTGAGGAAGGCCCAATTGACATAGTAAGATTTAGATTTCTATTTCTTTTGATCATCTTCAATTTCAATAGTTTCTATGAAAAGCTCCTGTTTTTATTATGTTATTTGTTGAATTTTATTGGTTTTGGATTTGCGGGTTATGTTGTTCGGAGGGTTTGAGGATGTCCCAATTGATATATTCGTTCTTTTTTATTATTGCAATGATTTAGATTTTCAATGGAGGTGTTGAAGTTTTTGGGTTTCAGGAAGACCCCAAATTTGTACTGATCCATATCAAGGGATTATTTGGGTTTTATTTGAATTGTGGGAATTTCTATTTTCTTTGGCATTCCGGAAACTTTTTGAAGTTAAGAGAGAAGATGTAGCAATTTGTTGACGTAGGGAAATCTTTGAGTGGTAATCTTAATTTCCACAAAATGAACAACCTAACTCGAAGCTACCACTCCCACGTGTACAGTTTCAGACATGGGCGTAACCGTACGGATAACCTATGTAGAATACAATATGGCACGACATGGACAATCTTGTGTCGGATACATATCCTACATGGACATGATACGGTGTATCCGTGCTGCCTAGACCATAACATAGATGCTTATTGTTATTCTTGTCGATATAAAATAGGGAGGGTATGACATTATTTTTACTGCGAGGAGGGAGTGTTTCATTCCGCATTGAAAAATGAGATAAAGATTTGTCCCTCTAGATTGCATAAATTAGTCTCCATTATTTGGAAAGAAAGTAGAAGGTAATCTGTAATCTCTAAGGATGGTTTGGTTTGGTGGAAAGATAATGGGAATTGAAAGAGGTTCATGTAGAAATGGGAAGCCATTTATACAGTATCATGTTTTTAAATTTCCTTCCAGAAACCAAAAACACAGCCTAATGTTTCCTCTATTTTCTCTCTACTATCCCTATCGGTAGAAAATAATTATCATTTCAAAGATCCGACCTTAATTGATTGACAATGTATTGAGTATCCTGATTCCAACTGGATAGTACTCATGTCCTTGTTAGGTAGCCCATATTTGGACCTCCATATAAAACACCTTCCAAATCCCAAAATTAAAGTCAAATAGCTGCACCAATATCTAAATGGCGATCAATAAAATAGTAGATTATTCTGGCCAGGTAATAGGCCGATCGACACATCATCTTTTCTACCTTAACGTCGTTAACCAGCAACCTATTCTTCTACCCTTTGTCATATCTACAAGTTCCTTTATCAATGATTGTCAGATGTCAATGAATGTGGGACTCCATAGGAAGTGTAGATCCTCCTGGGTAATGCCTTCCCCTTGTTTGGAAGTGTTCAATTTTGCTAACATAGTTTTGTAGGTGGCACTTGTCTTGTTTCCTTTGTTCTATATTGTGCAAGTTTTCTTGACCCAGTAGACATCCTTAAGAAAGTAAGACTAGGGACTAGTTTGGTTCCTGCTTGAAATGAAGGTTTTGTTGTTTCATGTGCTCCTTGGCCAAAAGAGCAAACGCAATTCGCACTTTGTTTAGTTCCTAGAGTTTGTCGTTTTCACCGTACTAAATGGTCGAAATTGGCAACGCCAAACACTCATGAGAGCACCATTTGACATTTTAACATTTGAAATAAAGTGTTTGTCATTTCAAATGGAAACCAAACTAGCTCTAGATATCTCATGTCAACAACAATCACATGGACATTGGACTCTTGGTACTCACAAGTTCACAATTCGAATTCCTCCTCTCATCAAGGTACCAGAACTATCTATTCCGGTGTATGTTGCACGAATATGGATACAGATACACATACGATAAGAACATGAAACATATATGAGGTATGAGCATTTTCAAATAGGTACTCAGGTAGTTATCTATGTTGCACGAGTATTCGCACATGCACGGTTACGGACACAATACGAATACAATACGGATACATACACAAAAATGGTGTCCGTGCAACATAGATCCGGGTAACGTGGGATACTTCCTATTATACTCAAGGCCAACTATATCATATAAACAACAAACTTATGTATAGACTAGATACTCCCTTTGATGTGGGATTAAAGAGCATAAAGAATTCTCGAATCGGCAAAAGACTTGTCAAATCAGGAGGAGAACAGGCATCAAAGCACAAGGTGTCGGAAAGGATCTTCGGGGTAAGTCGAAGTCATGTGTGGAGGTCAAGGAGGCTTAGCAATAGCATCGGGCTTAGGATCAGGTAAAGGAGGTCATTGTGGTTGCAGAATGACGAAGGATATGTTTTCAGGATGGAGTTGATAGCATGTGGTCGGGATTAGGGGACGTATCGAAGATGTTGAAAAAGATTTACGGGCATTTGCAGGAATTAGGTCGCAGTGGTAGGAGTTGGAGGTTGTGACTAGACAAGGAAGGTGGTGTCAAATTTTGATGGAGTAGATGTTTGCTATAGGCTGGTAGAGGCATCGATAAAGTAGTTGTAGTATTAATTCATGTTGGACCATTGGAGGAGATAGCAAGTGACTGCAAGAGTAGATGGAAGGCGAAGGCACTGACGAGTCTTTGGTGGAGGGGGTTGAGAGTTGGAGTTCTCGGATTTAAGGGAGTTGGTAAGTGGTGGTGGATATGGTTCCAAAGTCGACCAGTCAAATCTCGACTTCCAAGCTAGTTCATAGAGATCAGTGGTGTTTGCTGAGGCATAGAGGTCGGAAGAACTAAAGGCAAAGCAATGGTAAGTAGTAACGGTTGGAGATGATGGTAGTGTTGGAGTCTCTACTCTGTATTCCAAGCGAGATGTCGGAGACAACAAAGCAATGGAAGGCTTCGAGATCCTTTTGAAGTAGTGCTTTGCAGTGGCGGTTGTGCTTCGGTGGCAAGAAATTAATCATTGAGCCGATGTCACTTGGATCAGGCAACGAAGGATGTGTGCTTGGGAGTAGGATGTCAAAGCAAGATGTTGGTGCAGGTCAGTAGGTGGTTCAGAGATCAAGAGGTGGTTGGTGCAGCTGTGGTTGAGGTTAGAGTAAAAGGGCTGAGGAGACGGTCTCTTGGAGGATAAGCTTAGGGTCAAGCTTTTGTGAGCAAGAGTAGTCGAGGCTAGATCCCGGGAAGGGTGATGGGCTGCTGGGCAGCGACCAGAGGAGTGGGTAGGATGGCAATTGAAGTAGTGAGTGTGGTTTGATTTAGGGTTGGTTAAGGTTTAGGATAGGGTTGGTTTTGGTGACAATGGTAATGCGTGACACGAGTTTAGAAAAGTGAAGAAGAAGATGAGTGGGTTTTTTGTATTGGAGGTTGGTCAAGGTGTTGGGTGGGTCGGGCCCGGGTCGACCCGGTCCGTGTTTGACCGGGTTTGGTTCAGGATAGATCATTTCGGTCAAAGTATTTGGGTTGGGTCAGGTTGGATCTGGCCAAGCTTTGACCAAAACAATAAAATCCAGTCCAGGTCCACAGCTCGGGTAGAACCGATGCGGGTTAGGTCCAAGGCAACCCACAAGCACACTCACTAGGTAAAAAAAATTAAAAAAAACATACAAATTATGTTAATTTTGACATGGTTGGTGTTTCGGTCTTGTGGCTAATAGCTAGGGAGTTGGTCTTACTCTACTAGAGGTTCAAGGTTCAAATCTTGGCTACCTCATTAGCTAAAACTAAACATTATATATATATATATATATATATATATATATATATATATATATATATATATATATATATATATATATATACGCATTTAGATCTAGCCTAGTCGGGCCTCCGATCCTTGGTGGGGTGGGGGGTAAAATCCAGCCCGACATGGTTAGAGAGCCGGGCTGAGAACCTAGCCTGACCTAGATGAGGATGAGGCCAGACCAATCTCGGACCGGCTTGCGGGCCGCTCGGCCCACCAAACACCTTTAGAGGTTAGTGAGTTCATTGGGAGCAAAGAAGTTAGTGATTTGTAAATGTATTATAGGCTAGGGGCATGGTGATTTATAGTACGTTCAGGATTATAGGCTAGGGGCATAGGTTTAGGGTTAGGATTTTGAGTTTGAAAAGGAATATGGTGAAAGCTAGTGTGAGGTAAAATCCAGCCCGACATGGTTGGGGAACCGGGCTGAGAACCTAGCCTGACCTGGATGAGGATCAGGCCAGACTACTCTCGAAACGATTTGCGGGCCGCTCGGCCCACCAAACACCTTTAGAGGTTGGTGGGTTCATTGGGAGCAAAGAAGTTGGTGATTTGTAGTACGTTTAGTATTTTAGGCTAGGGGCATAGGTGATTTATAGTACGTTCAGGATTATAGGCTAGGGGCATAGGTTTAGGGTTAGGATTTTGAGTTTGAAAATGAATATGGTGAAAGCTAGTGTGAGGTTTAAAATTATCCCATCTCTAATACCATGCTAGACCAGTAGATTGTGGTATTGTGGTACTTACCTTTAGGGCCAAGCGAAGCTCATGGCCAACTATGTATCGGAAGCTTTACATGGTGGTTAGAATAGCTTACTTTTACTGATGCGACTAAATAATATAAACAGACTAGAGCATAATAATAGAAATTATACAATGACACTATTCTTAGCATATCCTTGCCCATGCCCAAATATCCTTTGCGTCTCACACTCTCAAACCCCCTTGATCCATATTACCCTTGACAACCATCATCTCTAACAGAAGGCAACAAATCATTGACAAAAGACCAGAAAACCCCATTGCTTGGAGAAACCGTGACAGTAAACCCGAACTCGACTATGAAGAAAAAAAGATAAAAAGTAGACATACCTAGCATCGGTGTCAATGACGGCTGCAATGATTTCTGTCGAGGTCGATTTTGTTTTTGAGGACAGGGGTGAGGTGGCAACACACACACATACCTAGCACTATCTATTATTTCTCTTATCTGTTTTTTTGTTGATAAAGAATGGCTCACATGAAAACTAGTTTATTTGGTTGGGTTTGATTCATAGGTCATACCCAAACCCAACCCTTTAAGCTCAAATAAATCAGACCCAAGACCATGATGAATACAACTTAAATCTAACCCGAATATGTGTTGGATTTGAGCCTGGATACGAGCAGGATATGGACATGCTTCCCCAATGGCATGCTTCCCCCATGGCCGTGTCCATGCAACATGGGTAGATCTATTCCTTTACTCCCTTCAAACGCTCTTATGATTCTCTTTATTAACTGGAAATACACAATATTACTTACCAGGTGATTATTTGAAAATGAGAGCATAAAGTCGCAAGTGAACTCATTCATATTTGTTCTGTGCCAGAAATTGTGACATTTTCATAGGCCCTCAAGATGCGCTCTGAGTTTGAACATCCAAAGGGGCTCAGCAATGGCAAATCAAACTGATATAATTATTATTGGGGTCTCCGTCGGTGTGGCAATCGGGATCTTGGTAACATCTTGTGCATTTTTCACTATAAGATATTATAGAAAACGTTCTGATGCCCTGTATCCCACAAGTGAGCGTAGTGCAGCATCTCTTCCCATACGAGTAAATGGAATTGGAACATCTATTGATTCTAGTGCATCAATATCCGTTTCTGAAATAGGACATGGATTATACCATGTGGGAAAGGCAAACACTCACTGGGGTCTACGAGGGCACCCAGGAAAAGATCCACTTAGTTCCTTACTGGGCATCCCGAGATATTCATACAAGTACATCTTTCAGCGCCTTTCTCCTTTTTACTTGCCGATGTTAAGATCATTACTAATGCTTAAATTCTCAATATCTTGTATAGAAATGTGCTTTGCTTTGAAGCCAACAATTTGTTATTTTCTCCACCATGAATACAATTACACATTTGCATGTTCTGCATAGAGGGGGTCTTCAATAATGTTGCTCAAGTGAACTTATGTTAGCAACATAAATTTGCTAGCATATTAGTTTCATATTTGAGTAGTCAGATTGTGCCTCAATCAACCCATCTAGCATTTCTTCTACTCGTCTTGAAAGAAAATCAAAATATTTTGTGGAATGCAAGTCCTAAGAGAACTCATCCATGGTGTTCATCTGGCAATATGTGATAATTGAAGGTATTGTTTGCAATTTACCTAATAAATATATAAAATTACATTGTTTCAACTATACCTTCCCACTAACCTTTCGCAAACAGAACAATCATATTGCAGTTTGATTGCACAACCATCTATACAGTAATCATTAACTCATCCAGTAATACTTGGTCTATATATCACCAATCCAGTGCCTTGCTTACCTCATCTCATTCACTAATCTTAACTCATTCACAGACATTGCACAGTGGAATCGACATTGCTGACATCGACCGCATAACCGGCTAACTTATATAGAAAGGTTTCCAGTCTGGTAAATAAATATCTATAGTGCTTACTGTCAAAAGTAATAAATTAACACAAGGACCAATCGAAATAACCCTTGAAGTATACTAATGTCTTGTCTCCACGGTACATATGTTCATCTGATTACATAGATACCAAAAGAGTTCTCAGATCTAGGAGGCATCCAGAATGATGGCAGATATAAAATATTAACAACCATGTGAAATGAAAAGACGAGTCACAGAATTTGGAACTCAACGAAATTTCTCCTATAATATATGGAAATCATCGTATTCAAGAATGAGCTTACTGTATTGATTTCATTTCCAATCTCAAACTTACTTAACATGTGTAGATGCTTTAAATGTCCAGTGGACCAATATTTTTTTGGACAGTATTTTTTACATGTTACTTCTTTGATTTGTTCAACATTAGATCTATGGTATATTTCTCAACAATTTAAGACATTGTGGAGGAGCATGTCCATTCATTGGATCGTCAATATGACCGGTGGTTTACTGATAGTTATAATCTGTTTCATTATGTAGGGATATCCAGAAAGCCACCCAGAATTTTACAACTATTCTAGGTGAGGGATCTTTTGGTCCAGTCTATAAAGCTGTAATGCCTACAAGCGAAGTGGTAGCTGTAAAGGTGCTTGCAAATAATTCAAAACAAGGGGAGAAAGAGTTCCAAACAGAGGTCTGTCTCTTAGTTTTACAAATTTAATTTTGTGAAAGCTTTTTCTACTCATCTTGTACTGACCATCTCCGTAAACTGCGATACTTGAAGTTGTTTGAAGTTTTACTTTAAAAATACGCGACCCAGAACTTAATTTACAACTTAGTCGAAGCCTTAAATGCATTATCTGGTGACTCTAGTTTCTTAGTTTACTTGTGACTTGGAGGTAAGACATCCATACAGACACCGGAACTTTCAGTAGTTAATGCAGAATTGAAGTCACTTTTATTTATCTTATTGGAACTTAAAAGGTGTTCCTTGGTAGCATGAGCTTAAATGGAATTAACAAAAGGTAGATCTACCTGCCTGCTGACTGGCCCTCTTGTCCATTAGCTACCTTGGCCAGGAATTAGGCCCCAACATTGAATTAAGGTTCACAGATGATCATCGTAACTTGGTCAATTCTTTTGCGGAGCTTCTAGTGCTCCATAGGCTATAGCCAACCCATATGGATGGGCAAAGTCTTGGATGATGATGACGACAATGATGATGATGATGGTTAAATACAGAATTCACAGTTGTAACACAGGGTCAGAGTGTTCATTTTGATTTATATATAATTTGCTCTTCATGTCATACACCAAACTATTGATGTTGTGAAATATGTGAAAGATAGAACAATCTTATAGCAAGTGTGAATGCACGTTATCACTTATCATTGCTATAGAATTTTATATAATATTATGTTAAGCTATGATTAGTTGACATGGAAACAAGTGCCACACTTTGACATGGACATTGGATGTCTGGAGCTATTGTATTTACTGGTCATGCTTCTGAACTACTTGTCAACCTTGTTAATTACAACTGTTAAGCTCCAAGGTTCATTTGTAGCTTTTCATTTTTCCCTTTTCTTCGACAAATGCTGATGTGTATACCTAGTAGCCATTCCCTTGCTGCTATAAAATGAATAGGCAATTTACTATAATTTGTCGTGTTCCTTGACATATGTTACATTCCATCATTCTCTTTATGTAGGTTCTGTTGCTTAGTAGATTGCACCACAGGAATCTTGTGAATCTACTTGGATATTGTGTGGATAAATGCCAGCACATGCTTATCTATGAATTCATGAGAAATGGAAGTTTGGCTAGTCTCTTGTATGGTAAGTTTAGAAATTCCTCTCAGCTAAGACTTGAAGTCATTAAAAAAGAGAAGGAAAAAAAAACTTGAAGGCATCGTAGATGGTTGTTACAGCATCCAAGTAAAGAATGATGCAAAATGTCAAACAATTTTTTTCTATAAACTATGTATAGGAAGTGAAGTATTAAAAATATGCGTCTTTCTTCTAAATTATGATAGAACATCCTTACGAGTTGGGCTAAATTTCGAATAGTTTATGTGCACAGTTGTAGTTCTATATTGTGCTATAACTATCTTATGGCTAAATGTAAGTCAAGTTTTACAAGCTATAGTCTATTTGCCGCACAACAAGATTAAACAAGTTCTATTTTAATATGTATGAAAAGTGGTTTTTAGAGAACACATGATTAATGTGAATAAATACAGGCCATGAACAGGCCTCATCCGGAGAAGGGATAGGTCGTAGGTGAACTGGTCTGTCTCAGTCCATTAGATGTGCAACTATCTGCTGCAACAAGCCAACAACAGACCAAACCACAAGGATTCCTGACTCATTTGACCAATACAACAAAATTTATGTTGGTCTTGTAGTGTTAGTTGGCTTAATTAAGTTTAAAAGGAGAGAAGAAAGAAGGATAGGGATCTGACAACAAGTTCACCAGTTTGAGTGTCCTAGCACACAAGTACATAGAGGAGGATGGCTCCACTTCATGTTTTTCCATTAAGGGTGTGTTAGGTTTTGTCCCCTCCAAAATTTGGATCTCACATCCTCTCTTTCAAAGAGCATGTGGGATGAAAGTGGATTATCACAAGTTTTTATACTCTCTTACCATTATCACTATTTGACAGGTGTACAAATTCACACTTTACGTCATTCCACTTGCATACTAAAAACACATATAGTGATAGAATTAACACTTCCAAGGACACAAAAAATTTGTAACCAACAAGACATGTCAAAAATCACTTTAAAAAACTGAACTTTTGTGAAGTCACTTTTTTCACTTACCCCACTATACATATATTCATTTATATTCTTGTTCAAATATTCGCATATTAGATCTGTTTTAATAAAATGCAATTGTACTTTGTCATTCTCTTCCATGTAAATTCAGAATAGAACAATATTGCTGTGTGCTGTAGGTGATGGTCAGCGAAATCTTAGCTGGGATGAAAGGCTACTGATTTCTCTTGATATTTCACGTGGAATTGAGTATCTCCATGAAGGGGTACTGTTTATTCTAATTTATACCTTATTTTGGCAAATGTTTTTAGTTATGCCTATTAATGTGTGTCCTTGATCTTGTAACAGGCAGTCCCACCAGTCATTCATCGGGATCTCAAGTCCGCTAACATCCTCTTGGGTAAGTCAGTGAGAGCTAAGGTAAGACAATTGTAGAGAATTAGTTGCATTTATCTATTTGCATCTCATAAAAACCTACAAAACAACTTAGTAGTTTGCCATGAACTTTGCAATCTATTCTTGCGTGGCACAGTTGTTCATTATTCTCTTCCCGTCTTATATCATAAAAGACTAAAAGGAGCATTCAAGTGCCACGGGCTCCCGCTTATGCAAGGTCTAGTGAGAGTCAAAACGTATGCAGCCTTACCCCGATATATGTGGAGAGGATGTTTCTGCAACTCATACATGTGTCCTCCAGGATGCATGCAAGCAACAAGCGTCACCATTGTTCAACACCACACCCTCTTAATCGTAAAAGACTTACCAGCTATGTTGCAGACATACTTCTCCAGAGTACTGTATCCATTTTTGTATCAGTATCTAACCTATTGGATGCCATAATAATACTCCATGGGCACTCACATCGGGGATATTGTCCACCAATGACTAGGATCCAAAGGGACTCCAAGCATGGTTGAAAGAATTTGGTATGGTCATGATTGTGTTGAACATAATAGCACTCTAAGTTCCTATAGACTATAGAGTCTGGCAGAACAGGTAAAGATATATGGTTTGCTATTGGGAATCTCATTCATCTCTATGACACATTAAGCGAAAGAGTGAAGGAGTGGCAATCCCATTTGTGTTGAAAACAATTGAGATATAGAAAAATAACATTTCTTTGGCGTGGATCCTCTCTAGAACTCTTTGGAACCTAGTTACTAACAAGAACATGCATAAATATGTATGTTTTATTAAGATCTATGTATACAATATGTATGTAGATATGTTTCATGTGTATATATAATTGTGTCCATGCCGTACTCTTATTCCAAAATTAGGTTTTTGGATATGTATTGTGTCCATATCCAAATACGTGTTTGTGGCTATGCAACCTAGATTACCAGGGGAAAAAAGTGTGCACATTGATAAGGAAGTAATCTGAAACGAATCTTGAAGTAAGTTTAGAAACATTCCGTTCTCAAACCCTTCATGTATAATACGTTTGTACATATGTTTTCATGGATATGGATAATTTTATGTGTGCTTTATATATATTCCAAATTTTCTGAAATTTTCGTATTTCAGATCCATATTGTACACGTGTCCATGTCTATGCAACCTAGATTACCAGAAACAAGTGTGTGCACATTGTTAAATACTTAATCTGAAACCGACCTTGAAGTAAGTTACGGAACAACTATTTTTCTACACATTAGGTGTTCAATTATTAATATCTACCTTCCTCTTATAAGTTAATGCCTAACTACTCCAATGTCTTACAAGTTTGTTGTGATATGTTGGCCCTTCTCCTTCTAAACCACTACGTCCATTTGTGTCCATTAATATTAGAGATGGTGCATTTCTTCCTCTCTGTTGATGTTCTTCAACATACAAAGCATGGTCCAACTTTTGTAATGTATTATATATATATATATATATATATATATGTAAACTTAGAAGGATACTCACCGATAGTTACATTGTAATTTTTGAATGTTGATGTTACCATGGACAATGGCTGACACCTGTGTCTGTATTTAAGCAAGAAACTTCTGTTCTTTTCCAAAAATCATAGCATATATGGCACTTCAATAACAACATGTAATTGTGAAGTGCAGAGTATTGAACCTAAGTAGGTGCTTGTGCACCGAAGGGGAAAAAAATCATTCATGTTAAACCTCTCCATTCACTCACTGGTACATTGCTATGGTTTGGTATTATTGAATTTAAAAATCTTGGTGATTCTAAAGGCAACAGTGCATTTAATTGTAAGATAATTGAACTATGGATTTCTGTTTAGGCTGTTTCTGGTTATAAAACTAACGTCACAAGTTTTTGCAATTTCCAATTTTTGCATAAATCTCAACAATTTTATCAGATGATACTTTCAAGAATCAAAAGAATATTTAACCGTAATTTAAATAACGGGGTAAAGTCTGAATAGTAGTAGACCTATTCACGACTATGTTGTATGTAGTTCTTTAATTCCATATTCTTGAAACCAAACAGCCCGATTTAATCCTATTTTTTTATTACTATATCTTAATAATGCCCGAATACTTGATTTCCTATACTTATATCCTATTACAACTTCATTTCCTCACATGCACTCATGCGCAACGATGCTGCATATATACTAACATGCTTTGCATACACATGCAATCGGCAAATGATGTATAATGCTTAAACCAATTTAATAAATGATTTCTTGAAGTACTTTTGTTATGTTTCTTTTTTGCTGCATCATCCGGTAAACATGTTAAAGGCATACACCATTAAGAAGTGGGATAAAGGCTTTTTATTACGTTTCATGAAATCAGGTGGCTGATTTTGGGCTTTCAAGAGAAGAAGTTTCTGATGGAAGAAAGTCAACACTCAAGGGGACATATGGTTACATGGATCCTGACTATGTATCGACTAACAAGTACACAAAGAAGAGCGACGTATATAGTTTTGGCATAATACTATTTGAACTCATAACAGCCATAAATCCACAACAAGGTCTGATGGACTACATCAATCTGGTAAGTTTTTGCTAACATACTTGTCTGTTTCCTTGAGCGAAGGAAGAAGATTAAATGTTATTTTGTTATTTTCTTGGTCTAACCACCTCTTTTTACAGCTTATTGTGATACTTCCCACTCTAGAAGGGAAACAAACATAATTTTCTAACTTATGTACAGGGCCGGCCCTGAGCTGTTGGGGGCCCGAGGCGAAACTTTCAAAATGGGCCCCCATACATAATGTAAAAAAAAGGTATAAATAAAACAAAATTTTGTTGTAGTCAAGATTTGAACTAAAGACCTCTTAAATATAAGTCTAGCATTATAACCACTACACCACAATGCTTTTTGTTTAAAAAAAGGCACATGATACATACTAGTTCTATTATAAATAGTCCCATGTTGGTGCCCTCTTCCGTCAGGGGGCCCTGGGCCGTCGTCCGGCCTGCCCTGGGCCAGGGCCGCCCCTGCTTATGTACATTGTACTATCAATCATGGAAAAGATCTTGTTGCAATCTATTTAACGGCTATGGTTATGTTAATTTCGTAGGGAAGGTTGAGTATAACATGTGGTTGCCATGGCTCTAATTTCCTTATTTTGACCTTATGTATGTGTCGCCTTGCATCCACAGACTTGCCACTGGCTACTAACATCTAGATGTTTTTATCATGCAGAGGATCTATCGTTTCTCTGAACTGTCTCATTATATTGTATATACAACAACAAGACCTTTTATCCCAAACTTTTGGGGCAGTTGTTTGAATCTTTTTCTTTCCATTCAGCTATGTTAAGGGCCCATCTAGTCTGTAACTCTAACAAAAATCATATCATTGTTTATTTTCAAGCCATGCTTGTCTGGTCCTTCAACAATTATCTTATCTCCTCCTTACTGGTGCAACTATTCAAATAGGTATTGGACACCTCCAACTTTCCACAAATATTTATCCTCGTTATATAGTGTATATGTCATAAGATCTTTACGTATATATTGAAATAGGGATTGTAGTTCGCATAGCTAAGAAAGTAGAAACAGAAATCACCATTTGTAGCTTCTAGTGCATGTTTCTCAACAAATATCTTTGTATTTGTAGCTATTAGAATATATGTCTTCGATTGCAACATAATGTAAATAAAACAAAGAAAATAGACTAGGTGTAAGTCGACGTAAAACCTGTAGACAGAAAGGGATCATCCTAATGATTAGATGGCTATTATTCGGACGATTATCTTTGTATGTGCATTTGATTTTAGACATGGTGCATTATCTTCATTTTTTCAGGCAGGAATTTGTGACAATGGGAAGGCTGACTGGGACGAGATAGTTGATAACAAGTTCATGGGTAAGAGCAATCCTGATGAAGTCAGGATTCTCGCAGATATAGCTTACAGGTGCTTGCATAAAATACCTAAGAAACGCCCCTCAATAGCTGATGTGACAGTGGCTATATCAAGGATAGGGAGGCGGAGTCTGACCAAAGGGGATACTGATGGAGTTATGAAGAGAATAGAGTTTCAGCATGTAGACATGAACCAGTTGGCCAGTATCAAAGAGTCTCCATCTCCGATTTAACTTGGTTCCGGAAATCTCTGAGCAAAGAAGCTTTCTTGGTTCCTCAAGACAGAAATTTGTAAGGATTCTACCGCAAGTTCGGCAGCTACCTCTTGCTATACTGGAAATGTCCAAGTAGTGTTGTAGCAACAGTTTTAGCAGACAAATATGAGAAATACTGTGTACAGAAGTTGCCAGAGTCGTGCATGGTTGGAGAGTACAGTTGGAAAGATGTAAAAGTTATATGTTAAAGTGCATACAAAATGAAATTTACCATCATCAATCAATTTTCAGACGCTCTCTGAATTACCAACAGATGTTTAATTGTGTTTACCCCAAGAACAGAAAGGTTTTGCTCTTGCTTCGTTTTTGATTTACTACTGGGTACAGTAGAGTTCTTGCATATACTACTTGTTGAATTTCTTCTCGAACTATTTCTTGCTTGCAACGGTTGCATCTGAGATTGCAAATAGTTGTGTGGTTGAAACTACAACACTTACAAGACAGTTGCAAGCAATGCATAATATATACAGTTTGTTAACATAATCTTACTATGAAAACAGATTTCCTATACAACTTTTGGAGACTGAGCAGGAAGCAACCAAACATGTTTAGCTGGCCTACCATCAATCAACCACCATGGTCCGCACCTAATCATTCTTGGGGTTGGGGTACTTCAGCACACAGAACAGCCGCATGCTCTGCTTCCCCCACCACCACTTGCTTCTGACCTGGACTGAAAGCAGCGTGCCGCCCAAAGATCTCACCAACCTCCACCTCCTCCTCCTCGCTTCGGATAACACCGCCACGAGTAGCATCCCTCCAACTGCGCCCCCAGAATCCAACTTCCCATGCCGCTTTGTCGTCGAGTTGAACCGTGAGTCACGTACGCATTGCCGAGGATGTGAAGAGAATGTTTTCATGTTTTCTAATACATACGGGAGGCGGTTTTTATCGTCACTTGAAGACCAAGGATAAAGAAGACTGCGACCGAAGAAAAGTGCAAAGATGAAATGAAATCCATGGATCATCGTCCACGTTTTGTATCAAAAGAGGATAAAGGGATTCATCCATTCAAAGTGTACGTAAGTACTTAAATTTTACAAGTAATCTTCAAAATAAGATTATATGGAATCCTCCTTAAAAAGAGAACGAGGAAAGAGAACTATGATCAAAGTTTCATGCAATAGTATCACGGAAACACAATAATACATTGGTAACATTCTGGGCATAAGTTAAAGTTCCTTTTGGTTGTAGCTATGCGGAAGAAGATATGTGAAGGAAGTCTGCACATGTATTGTACATATTTCATATGTACTTAGAAAGAGCAAACAACAATTCCTTTATTTTTATTTTTTCTATACATAACTATCTAATTATTCATGTTAAATTTAACAAATTTAGTAAACATAAGGACATTTTTTAAAGAAAAAAGAAATCCGCCTAAAAGCCTAAATTTTCCATGCAGAGAACACTGGACGCAAGGAACTAATCCAGACTACAATTATTCACTACTGCTAGGAATACTCACCCATTCACCAATGAGGGTAAAGTTTAGTAACACATTCAGATATATCATATAAGCTCTCAGTTTAATAATAACATTAAACATATAGGGAGAACAGATATAACTTAAAGGAGGGAGCACATGTGTTGTCCCCCAAAATGGATGTTCCCTCTTTCATTGCAACTTTTGGTATTCAAAGTTTGTAAATAAAAAAAATATGAGTTAGGAAACAAAATTGGAATCCTTAAAAGAAAAAAAAGGGAGCGTCACAAAACTCACCTCATTCATGTAACCGATGTATTTAAGTTAACCTAGAAATATTTGCAAAAGCAGTAACACCAATGATGTACCACCATGTAATCGAGAAATTTAAGTTGAACCAAGAAATATTTACAAAAGCAGTAAAACACCATACCACCTTCCCGCACGGCTCTCACCAAGCGGTTACACCTCCCAAACTGCCGTTTTATTCTTAAAACCCCATCCATCCTCCATTTCCTTGCACCAACCGGACACCCATGGGCACAACTAAGAAGGAACAAACCGCAAACATAACAGACTGAATCGACAAAAAACCACACCTTCAACTATCCCATCTCTCACTCTATTCCTACTCAAAACTGGCAAGAAGTACCCAGCCTCTGCCGGCCTAAAGCCCTGCACTTGCGGCCACGGAAAGCACCATGCAGCAGCTCTTGGAACTTCTCGAGGAACAGTCCCCATTCCTCCTCACCCATGTCTGCCAGCTTGACAAAACTCACGCTTGCCGGCAGCTGCTCACTTGCGCTCCTCCAGTTCCCACTCTGAGACCCCTCAAGACCACTGGTATTTACCCCCTTTGGAACAACCCCACGGTGAGCCTTTTCTGTGAGGGTGACACCCTTCAGTGACATGGACAGCTTTGGCACCCATGTAAGCTGTTCAAGGGCAGAAAAGTTGTTTCTCTCTTCTCCCACAGTATCCTCGTCTTCCTCCTCCTCTAAGCCTTCATCCAACTTTGACAATGGGTTACTTGAACCTCCCTTGAATCCAAAGTAGGATGGTGGCGGAGTTCTGGGCATCACATGATCAGCCTCTTCGTGGTCTATGTTAAAAAGGATTTCATCTTCGTCTCCGGTTTCAGCTTCAGGGAAGAACATCTGCCTTTCAGCTACCAACCTCCTTGCTTCAATGCACACCACCTCAAGCTCGCTCGGTTCTTCTTCTCTCCCAGTGAATTCCCTGCTCATCATCTCACCAATTTCAGCTAAACAAAGCCCGAAAGCTGCAGCTTCCTTGAGGAAAGTGGTGCAGAGGACCAGCACACGAAGGCAAGCTTCACGGATCATCGGCAGTTCCATCCTTAGCATCTCAGAGTCTCTAACTGGATCAAGATTAGCAATGTACTCGAGCTCCTCATCAGAGAATGGGATTGATGCCTGTGGCCAATGGATCCACTCAAAATAAGGATCCTCCAGGCTCTCCGGAAGGCAGAGTCCATGGTCAATTGGAATGAGTTCCATCCGACCACCAAACCTACAATCCCCACCTTCAACCTTCCTTACCAGCAGATTTCCAGCATGTCTGTCTGTGTTAAAGATCCTAATGTCAAGTATCCCAATCCTGTGCACATCAGAGACAGGGAAGCTCGAGGTACCATGATCGCTAGCATCAAAGTCATGTGGCATAAACTGCTGGAATGAAGCAATCTTGCTGATAGCTCGGGGCTGCCTACCATAAGCCTTGTTACTGCCACAATTGACCCCTTCATTAACATGAAATATCGAGTGAGTGATCTTGACAAGGACTGTTGGAGGCACATTAGCAAAGTGATCATAGTCCAGAAGGTATGCTGCAACCTCCCTGAAGCCAGTTTCACCAACCCTAACGGATCTTTTCAGGCCTGGCTGACCGAGAGTTTTCCCAACAAAACCTTTTGGATTGTTCGGCGCGAATGGCTCCTCATCGGTTGGCTTGACAATAGCAACACTCTCACCTCTGCTGTTCCTGAAGTAGTATGCTCCCCCAAGGCCACTGTGAACTGGTACTGGATCCATACCACTCTTGATGGCCTTCCCGACATCCTTGATTAGCTGCTTAGTTCTGGAACAGTGGCTTGAGCAACCCAAGACTTCAATAGGACCACTCCGATCTCTTTGCTGGATATCTTTTGCAGTCGGCGAGAGGCATGGAGTGGAAGAGCTCCTGTGAAATTGATTCCTGGTGAGCAGTAAAGGAGAATCATTCCGTATGGTGCTCAGATCATTCTTTAGTATACGATCCCCGAAGGTGAGTGAGCTCTCCTCAGTAGACACATTGAGGGCTACCTGAAGCCTCCTTTTCACAGTGTGGGCATTATCTCCTCGATCCAGTTCAATGCCCAGGACACAACCCGTTTCAGTCTGAACAAATACCCGTCTCCTCCCAACAGGCTTTCCTTCAGATTTCTTGGTGCCATGGAACTCACTGCCGAGTGTGTTGTTAAGGACTGCAACAGCCATTTGGGTTTGCACGGGGCTGGGTAAGTTAGGAGACATGGAACAAGGGGAAATCAGAGTTGACAAAGTTTTTTTCCTCTTCTTCTCTCTTGAGCGCACGTCAAACACCAAGGCTGACGCGGTCGAGGAGAGAGGAGGACGTATTGAAGTAACGATCATGTATCAACTGGTTCAGAATTGGTTAACAAGACTCAAATAAATGCCCGAGAGAGCTTATAATGATGGAGAAAAGGCGAGAGAATGTGCTCCCCCTTACATTGGGGAAGCCATTGAATTGCAAGGTTGGAGAAGAGCCAATATCTGTGAAATATAACAGAAAAGCATTAGATGACTGCTATTAGACAATTGAAATCTAACATAAGAATAGTAACTAATAAGAATCTTCATAATATTATACTACATGAGATGATGAAAGTCTCATGAGCACTGATCATCAATTATAACTTTGATTTTGCAATATAAGAATATAACAAACATGTGATAATAAAATTATAGAAAAAAAAAAGAGTCAGTTCTACTGGTTCAATCTCTATTTAAACTTGAACCATCTATTTTTAAGATATTACAAAACTTTGATTGTTGATAAAGGCAATATGTAAAAGGAAAAAAAGAAAAGAAAAACAATCAATAGAAAGTAAAGAAAATTCATTAAATGCCATAGTCATATATTGTAAGTTATTATGCAAATAACAAGCAATATTAAGAAAGTTATATAGTAAATTATTACACGAAACAATCAGTTCCACATACAACTCTACCTATACTGAGAAAGTGATCAGAGGAGTGCTACAACAGGAAGCACGGACACTCAAAATTGGTGTCAGTACCAAGGTCGGGTGACAAAAAATCATTTGTATTCATAACCGACTCAGTGGGATCAGTCGGGTCGGTACCTCTTGGTACACCCAAGTATAGACTTGAACAAAAAAATTATGTGCCATTCCCGTGTCTTTTAAATCTTAATTAAAAAGAGCTGGGTGTAGGAAAGTGAGAAAACAATCTCTGTGGCAGGATTTACCAAGTCTAATTTAACGGGACCCTAACCCGTCATGTGGTCCTGAACCAACGTTACTTCCTGGAAAGAGAGCTCAGGAGCCTTCATCTCGTACAGAAACACTCGAGGAAGGAGATATCTCATACAAAAACTGAACTAAACGCTCAATGCGCATGAAAAGCGAATGCCCTTTATATAGCATCTTTGAGTTGAGCTTAGTCCTCTTCCTATCCTAAACCCCCTAGAATCACAAGGAACTATTGATGGAACATCTGGCAATTCAGTTAAGTAACTAGTTAGTCTGTCAAGCTGAAACTAGGACTTAGGAAGTCTCAGGGGGGGACCTCTTTGAGGGCAATTTCATTCCATTTGTCGCCCTACATTAGAACTCTCCTTAACCGCCTTCTTTATAGTTAAACCCTTTTTTGAACATCGATTTCACCGTAAGGCGCTATGAGCCCTCAACTTCTGTACGGGTTCGACAGTTTGGTTCGATTGAGACTGATTGCTCATCGGTTCAGATGGGGAGGGGATTTCGGATTTGGGTGCCTCGTATGATAAGGAAGATAGTTCATCCAAAGATGAATACCTAGAAAGCCCTTAGCTAGAGCTTGTTGAGAAAGTCGCTTTGAAGATGGTATGGGAAGTATTGAAGTTGAAAGTGATAGCAAAGGCCGTAGGGGATAGGATCTCTTTCCCCCGGTGATAAAGAAAGGCGTTCTTGTTGTCAGTGACGAATTCAATCTAGTTTCGATGATTGAAGTAAAGGCGACCGTTAGGGAGGAAGACCTTGCTAGGAGGCAATTGACTGTCTCGTAGCGAGTAGCCAGTGTGTATCCCCAGCTCGTTCTTTGCTCGCTCGCCCGCTTTCTATTGGAGCATTCTGTGTAACATTATTAAGTGAAGGAGTTCCATCTCCGGGATAGCAGCTCTTAGTTCGGATAAAAGAAAGAAGCATGTATGTGCGTAAATTCTCTTCCCAGATCCAATTTCAGATAGATAGACTTAAACTCAATTAACCAATGCCTCACTTGGTTCAACCTTCTTCAGTGCGCTCCTTCGTTGTAGAAAGCCTTCATGGTTTGGTGCCTAACCTAGGCCGCAACTAACAATATCCAAAACAAAGTGCAATTACTCTAACGAGCTGTTTGGTGCGGCGAAGTCAGAAATCCAGAAATCGATATCTTGCGTACGCACTGCGGAGAAGTGGACAAGTAAAAAATCTTACGTTTGGATGCTTTCAAGAAGTGCAGGTTAGAAGTGAGAAATCCTAAAGTTTGGTGTTTGAATGGTTGTTGAGGTGAGTGGGAAAGTGTAACTTTTTAGAGTAATTATGATTTGGTAAATGTTAAAGTAGATAGGAATTGGAAAATCCAACCAAATGCTTGAAGTGGGAATGATGATTTCCCACCTATGTGATCCACTTCGGAGAAAAAAAAAAATCCGATTTGTGGCAGACATCTGCAAATCCTCCAACTATACGCGTAAAGTAGTCCCAAAACCCCAAATCTGAGATTTTGGCCACTTCGCGCTCCCACCTGGTTGCTAAGAATGGATGTAATTGAAAAAGGAAGATAAAAGGATCCTCCTATTATCTGCATAATCATATATCCTTTCTGAAAAAATAAATTTTCCTTTCCTTCATTAATTAAAGCTGATTTTAGGAAAAATATACAAATTAAAATTCCAATAACCTGATAACAAAGATATATATAAAATAAAAAAAAGTAAAACCTAAACACCACAACACGGCACAAAAAAAATGAAAAAACAGCAGATTCTTCAGCAATATCATCATTATTTCTACAGCTCTTAGAACATTTGTAAGACTGTTAACTGCAGCAACTAGTTCCGTAAATTTCTATATAAAAAGTAGAAATTTTACGTTAAAGAACTAAATTTTAAGATCAGTACAGATTATTGACCCCCAGAACCAGTATAAAACCCATAAAATCTCACTGGTACGAACTAAAGTTAGAAAAACGGGAAAGGAATCCTCAAAATAATATGAAGCACTGAAATCAACCTGAGAAGATTTAATAAATGGATAATTTATTACTAATCGAACTAAATTTAGAAAGAAATTAAAAACACAAGTTCTTGCACTATTTTCCCCGATAAAGCAGTTTGCATGTGAAAAAAACACAAGTTCTTGAAATCGACTATGAAACTCTGAATCGAAACGGATTCAAACATGAAACCCTAACATTCTCATACATGCCAAGAAAAATCCCCCCTTTCCCAAAAAAATATAAAAAAGAAAAACTAAAAATCGAGGATTCAGTTGACAAATTTCAGAAGCAATCGAATTGATTGATTCAGCAAACACGAAACAAAACGAGCACAAAAAATCAACACGTAAAACTCTCTAAAACCAAAGAATTCACCATATTAGCAGTAAAAACCCTAACATTCTCACACATGCGACAATTAGACCCACGAAACCAAAAACAGAAAAAAAAATTGATTATTGATTCAGCAAACAGACCATAGAAGGAAAAATATATTCTAAATAAAAAAAAAAAAACTAAAACTAGAAATCGATCCAAAAAAAAATCTAAAACCAAAACAAAATCACAATATTACAACGACAAACCCTAACATTCTAACCCCTAAAAACCACAAAAAAAAGTCGTACAAAAAAATCAACGATTCAGCTCTCCCCCCTGAACTTAAGCTTCCAGACCCAATCATAAACGAAAGAATCAGAACAAGATACTCACCGAGGGGCTAGATCTGATGATAAAACTCGCCGAGACCCGCCGTGACGTCGCCGACCGCCGCCTCCGACGAAAAGCGGTGATCGACGGCTCCGATCCGATCAGAAGCACGGTCCGACGGTTGAGATTCCTCGGATATGTAGATCAAACCCTAACTTTCACTCTCCTCTCTCCTTATTCTTCTTCGAGACTCTCTCTCTCTCTCTCTCTCTCTCTCTCTCGATCGACTGTGCAAGTGAGGTTAAGAACTATATATGGTTATGGTTGAAACAAGGACGGTTTCCCTTTTATTTATTATTTCTCTGCAGTTTTTCCCACTTAGCTCCATCATTTTTCTCCTATTTTCATTACTTGCATGATTAGTTTGCATCTTGCCCAAAAAAATCCCTAGAGATCATTCTCTATTACATCTCCGTCCAAGGATAGAGAAAGAACTGACAGATTTTCGTTGAATTTTTTCATGCGACAGTATAAAAGTGAAAATAATAATCGAAAGAAAATAAAAACAGAAAAAATCGTTTAAAAAAAAAATAATGCTAAGTCTACTACCAAATTCTTACAACCCTTTTACAACCACTCACCCATGTGCTGACATGTGGACCATGGCCCACATGTCAGCAATGGGTGAAGGTTGTAAGAGGGTTGTAAGCATTTGGTTGTAACTGTAGCATTACTCTTAAAAAAACACCACATCACTAGGCTTTCATACCATTTTAGATCAGAGGTGTAAATAAAAACTAACTTTGTTATATGAATCATTGCATCAAATTGTGTGACACTAATATTTAAAATAAAGTATACCAAAAATTCTCCCTATATATAAGTAACTTTTCTTCTGTCCTTCAAATTTTTGACGCTTGCTTGATCCGTCATGGGTCAAGCTATCTTTATATTGGTTTGTCTGATATCTAAGGATATATTTTATAAATTTACTCTTTTCAATCGACCTGCAACTAGAAATAACATCTTTCCTTTTCTTTTTAGTTTTAGTGTATCAGATCTGAGAACTTATAATTATTTGTCTTTATTTTTTATTTGTCTACTCTCCAATTATCATATTCAGCAATTTTTCTCTAAGGATGTCTTGTAAATCTTTCTTCCCAAACCTAGGAGACATATTATCTTTTTTCTTGTAGCCTATGATGTGAAATCGTACGATATCTACAGGTGAAAATAGAACATCGATGAAGGGACGTGAAGAGCTAGTATTAGCTAATTTATTTTTTTATTTTTTTACACAATTATGTGGGACTATTATACCAAAATGGACTTTTTCTTATCACAATATTACTTGCATGTTATATATAATTTACAAGTTGCACAAAATGCATTTGCACTTACAACAAACCCAAAATATGTCCAATATATATCGACTAGAATAGGTCACTCAAGATCCAATACATGTATAACATGAGCAATAATAGTATGCCAGTTAAACAGTTTCAAAAAACAAGACTTTCCATTAAGACAAAAAAAAAATCTTGTATAAAACAATAGAACATAATTTTACCAAAAATATCTTTATTATAAAAAAATTATTATTGGATTATAAAGACCGAATTCGAGTTACTCTTATGATTATCGAGGAGAGGTATAAAATTTTGACTGTATGGTGAAAGATCAGTGGAACGAACCACAAGTACGTATTATTTTTTCTTGGCATTTTCTTTATTTTGGAAAATTATAATTCTTATTTATTTTTCTTTCTAATGTTTGAAAATTCTAAAGAATTTGGAAAGGAAAGTGAATACTTCAAGATAAAAAAATAATTAGATGGATGTAATTATTTTTTTCTTAATTTTTTTTGATTGAATTTTTTTTTTCTTCAATTTCTTTAACACTCAAACACAGAAAATTAATTACTTTTCTTTTCAAACCCTCGCGGACCAAACAAGGCCTAAGAAGAGTCCAAAACAATTGTAAGGGCATAAACATATATTTCCATTTAACTCAGCTGGTTCATGGGAAATCGTAAATAAGAATCTGAAGTGGGTGTTTTCCGAAAATGTCCGTTCTTCCCATTCGGAAGGGTCTAGAAGGACGAGGTCTGGACCGTCGGATGAGCGAGAGGAGCCGATCCAAGCGGCTACATTGTCCGATGCTCGTGGGAGCACGTGACCATCGCTGACGTGGCGGAATCTAATTTGTCATGACACGGTGGGTTCACTGTCGCTCGTTCACTCGCGCCAGCCTCCGCTCGGACTGCTGCCGGCGAGAACGAGGCGGGCACCTATTCGCGGTACCGATCGTTGTTAGCAAATTGACAAACGAAAAAAAATTCAGAACGGCAAAAATACGAATACAAATCGATTTAGTACAAATAAAATATATTAAAAAATTTGATCAAATATTTAAAAAATAAAAATATTAAGGTTAGAAATTTTATATTCTTAAATATGCTGTAAATTTTGGTTAATTAAATGGGTTTCCAGTATATCTTTTTGCCAAATTTGTCAATAATTTATACAAAACACGTTTAAAAATCGTATGCTTAAAATTTTGTATACTGATTTGGATCTGTCAAAGTACGCAAGTATTATACGTTCATAAAAGATACGAAAAAAATCGCATATAATACGAGTTTTATTCGGGTGGTTGCTAACAAGGGTACTGATCACCCATGCCAGATTCGACCGCGGAATGTTTAGCCTTAATTTTTGTGGTAATTACATGAATGCCACAGTTGCTTTCATTTTCTTTCTTGCAATGTTTATGTACTGGCCGAAATAAGTCTCATGTGGTCAGCGAGAAGGTCCCCCTTGTGGTCAACGATAGAGATATAACATTAATATATATGTGTAAAAAGTAGAGACAATAGATCCAAATGACGTACAATACAACGTGCATAGTTTTGTGAGTTGTGTCGGATATCGCAAGAAAATGGTATACTGAAATTTCTGTGATAGTTTGGTTGTGCATTCGATTAAATAATTTATCATTCAAAAAACAAATAATTATATTAAATAAGAAGTGATAATCATAAAGATGTATAAATTCTAAACTAAATAGAGTTCCAAGGAATTTAACCTTAACCAAATATAATGCATCCTAATTTAACTAGCTATAATCGACTTATCATGACACTCCCCCCTGTTGGCTAAATCTTCACATGAAATTCAACTAGGCATCATAACTATCAAACCATCCATATCTTTGTATCTATAAACCTATATATATATATATATATATATATATATATATATATATATATATGTGTGTGTGTGTGTGTGTGTGTGTGTGTGTGTATATGCTTAATTCTGGCGTGGCACAAAATGGGACGCATGTGCATGAAAACTCAATGGCTAGGGCGCCGCGCGGACGGTCGAGAACCGGCACCATTCTACCACAGGTATAAATGACGGCCGACCACGCGGTCCGTCGTGCGGCGCCGTAAGGACGTCGAGAAGACGTCGTAAGGACGTCGTGCGCATAGAACGGATGGCTGGACGGCATCGGCTGTCGTAGGCGTCGTAAAGACGTCGGGGACACCTTTGACGTCGTGGGCGAAGCGAGGCATTAAGTTGCCGGTGTAGAAAGACGTCGACCGTCCCATGAGACTCTGGAGCGCGCGAAGCGTACGTGTGGGACGATGATGAAAAAATCAGTGCGGACAAGATCCGCACGAATAGTCTAAAACGACATGACGACCGGCTAAAAATCGTGTGCGGGGAGACACACGATTTAACTGAGCCCGCACGTGCTGGTTTAAAAGTTATATATATATATATATATATATATATATATATATATATATATATATATATATATATATATATATATATATATATATATATATAATTGCAACTTGATACCTTCAACTATTTTCGTTTTTTAAATTAATATCCTAAACTTTTTTTTTCAACTTGATACCCTGAATTTTTTTGGACAATAATTGTAAGTCCCCTGAATTTTCCGAATTATTTTTCGAATTTCCTAATGAATTATTTTCAATAATTCATTTCTATATAATTAATTTCGATTTGATTAATTTTGATTTAATGCTCTTTACCGTGACTTGGATTTCTAGAGCATCAGGGATGCCAGTCTCTGGAAACTTCATTCTTGGAGTTTGTAGTAGACGAGATTATCTTCATGTTGATATATCGTGTCCCACTCAAACTTGTTCCCTTGTGCTCCATTTGATTCGCGCAACTTCGGGTCAATTTAGACCAATTTATCGTCTGCCGTAATTCGTGATTTAATTTTCAACTTAATTTCCGGGTCCGACATCGGTCCAATCCAGTCGACCCAATATATGGCCCTGACCTGTTTTGAGCCTACTATGCACGTGCCACTTGCGCGCTATCAAATTGATCTCTCTTGTGCCCCCAATTCATCCATGAATTAATTGATTTAAATTTATTATTTTTAATTAAATATTGGCTTCGACTTTGTCCAAACTTGGCCCAACGTCCGACCCAGTGTGGTGTGACCCCCTTCATGTCTGCCCCTGCACCCCACTGGTATTTTTCCATTTTGTTCCCTACTCAAACATATCCTCCTCTTTACAAATATCTATTTCTCTCTCTCAATTTCAAATATATATATATATATATATATATATATATATATATATATATATATATATATTTATATCTCCCTCTCTCTTCAATTAATACCACTCTTTCTCTCTCTCTCCTCTCTCTCTCTCTCTCCTCTCCCCCCCATGTACAGCCGAATGGCAGCCCCCCCCACCTCTCTCTCTTTAATATCTCTCTTCCTCTCACTCTCTTTATTCTCACCACTCTCTCATTTATATATATACATATATATACACACACCCATGTATACACTCACCCCTCACCCTCCCCTATCCTCACCAGTACCCCCTCACCCTCTCTCCTCTCTCACCGACATGAGAACACCCCCCCTACGAAGACTTTCTCTACTTCTCCTTCTTCTTCTTCATCTTCATTTCTATTTTTTTCTTCTTCTTCTTCTTCATACACACTCCCACCATCATCTTCATCACCAACATCACCATTACCATCATCTTCATCACCAACATCACCATTACCATCATCATCAACCCTCACCACCACGACCACCACACTCCACCGCCGCCGTCGACCCCGCCAGGCAGTCGCCCCGCCGCGCGCCACCAAGTGGCCGGCGACCACCCCGTGCAGCAGCCGCGCAGCGCACGCGGCAGCAGCTGCTACAGCAGCAGCGCACGCCGCCGCGCGCTCCGCCGCCGGCGAGCCCCCCCCCCCGGCCGTGCGCGACCCCGACGAACTCCCCCGGGCCAGCGCCTTCTTCTCCGGCGCGATGCATGGGCTATTCGTGCGTTTTGAACGGAATTCCGTCGACGCGCGCGGGAAAAAGTTTCAGAAATGGTATTTCGGGACAACGACTTCGCGCGCATTTTTTGGGAGATCCGACCGTTGGATCGGCGAACTCCTTGCTCCGTCTCAATCTCGGTATATCCACCTTCATCTCTGTCAATTTTCGTCCGTTAATTTTATCGTTTGATACATCAAAACCGGCCACCAAGTTGACGTTTTAATTTGAACTGTTTTTGGACAGTTTTATGGAGCCAACTTCGTCGACTCGTATATCCTCCGTCGCAGCTCCGGTTGGCGCACTACCAGTTTCGGTGCACAGCTGGTATAACCCTCTTCCTGCCCCCTTTAGATTTCATTTCAGTTTGAGCTTGTTAGGTCGGTCGAATTCGACGCCAAAGTTGGCCGTTCGAATTCTTAGTGTTGCACTTGTAAAATTCCATTTTTGAACCCGGGACTCCGGATTCAATTTCTGACACCACCAGTAGACTCGTGGCGTCGTTCTGGCATGTTTTCATATAAAGTTTGTTAGATTTGGAGAACGTGGGCCCTGGCACGTATTTCGGTGCAAAGCGGGTCCCACTTTCTGGGTCAACGGGTCATTTTGAGTTCGGCTCATCGGAATCCAACTCCGAATATACCGTTGAGTTTGTATCGTCATTCTGGACTCGTTGACATATAATTTGCTAGGTTTTAGAAGACATTGGTTCCGGCACGCATTTCGGTGCAAGTCGGATACCAATATCCGGATCAGCGGGTCATTTTGAGATCGGCTCATCAAAATCCAATTCTGGATATACCGTTGAGTTCGTATCGTCATTCTGGACTCATTGACATATAATTTTCTGAATTTGGAAGACATTTGCTCCGGCACGCATTTCCGTGCAAACCGAATACTAAGTGTCTGCGTCAACGTATCATTTTGAGATCGGCACATCGGAATTCCATTTCGGACATACCGTTGGGTTCGTATCATCATTCTGGATTCATGGACATATAATTTGCTAGGTTTTGTAGACTTCTATTCTGACACGTTTTTCGGTGCAAAGTGTGTCCGACGACGGACATCATTTTGGCCCAAAATTACAGTTTTGCCCCTGTGTCTAAATTGGACTTTTGGACAGGCTATCCTAGCTGATTTGACCATTCTGGACACGTTAGTGATATTTATTTTATCATCCGACAACATCTGTAGGTTTTTACCCTATTATTATAATCCTTCTCCTTTTGTGGTATTTTGAGTTCCATCGATTCCGGTGATTTCACAATCACTAAAATTGATGGGTTGACCTTGTAGATGTTTATAGAGACTAGCCTTGACCCTGTTTGACCATGGTTGACTGCTTTGACTAAACGTCGAAGTAGAGTCAACATTTGACCTAGGTTAGACTAGTTTTGACCTAGAGTTGACCATAGTTGAATAGTTGACCAAAAGTCAACTGTAAGTCAACCATTGACCCAGTTTGACCTAGTTTGACTTGGTTTGACTTATTGTGGCCTAGTTTGACTTAGTGGACTGAGTCTGACCTAGATCGAGTAGCTTATACTATAGAATCAAGCCTAACACTGTTGAACCCTAATTAGCTTATATATATATATCTTATCTTTAGGTCTGTGGCATCACTCTGAGCATCGACCCCATTTAACAGCTCAGGACCGCAGGCGAGTACATTCTCTGATCTTTTCATACTTGTTAGGACTTATATTCTTGCTTTAGATTACTTTACATGATGCTGTCACGTCATTATCACGGATTGGTACTATATGGATCTTGTTATGCGATGTTATCTCCCTCGGGGTGCATCAGATACAGTTGTCATGTGCTTTTCACGAACATCTTGTATTTCATGTACACCGCTTTCATGTATACTCTTGTGCAATCTTGTACTCTCATGATCACGTGAGCAAACATGATAAAACCCTCTTGTATAAGGTAACATAACTTGACTGGATCCTTGTGTATTGATTGGGGAGGGTGAGTAGGAAATGGTTATGTGATCAAAATCCCATCTTGTACAAATTCTTGTGAAATCTTGTGAAATCTTGTATATGTCCTAAGCCCGTTTATATAACCATATCATGCTCTAAATCACAGGTTACCTACAGTTCTTACTTATCATATATATAGATATTTCCAGTTATCAAATCTCTCTCGTTTTTACATATATTCTTTACAGTCCATGTATCTTACTCTATGTATGCTTTACATTTTCCAACATGATATGAACTGCGTGAGATGTATTGTACTCGTTCCGCTCCTGACTGGATACGTTATGAAAATATTACAGATGTTGATGCTAGCTGAGGTGGTTCCCACTATTCTTCTCTATGAGTTGCCTGGTAGATATCTTTAGTTAGTCTTGTTGTTCCTTCTTCATTTTCCTGTCTTATGTTTCCTTCTAGTAGTTTCTAGTTGTTCTTGTGCTTTAGTTATCTTTCTTGTCTTATCATCCCTAGCTGTTGTGATGTGACTAGAGTATATTTATAGTTATAGGCCTTCTAGACATAGTGTATATTTATTGGGTACTAGACAGCGTTCTACCGCCGATACTGCGGCGTAGGCTGGGCGTGGCCCACGTATCCGTATCCGTATATCCGGGTGCGGGTCATGACAATAATGCCCATGCTCAAAACTAAAAAGTATCCCCAATCCCCTCCCGCTCTCCAATGCCCCCTCCCTCCAGCTCCCCCCTCCGGCCAGCCGTCCCCTCCCCTTCGGCCACCGCCCCTCCCGCACAGCCCCACTCCTGTCTCGTGCTCCCTCAATCTCGCCTCCCCCTCCTGGGGTGCGACAGCACGGGAGGGCTGGGTGGGAGGGGGTGGCGGCCGGAGGGCGGCGTGGCTGGGGGGGAGGACTGGGATGGGGGGAGGGAAGGACAAGGGTATTTTTGAATTTTTTAAATTTTAGGGTATGAAGTTGAAAATGTAAAGCAGTTGATGGTACTATGTTGTTGAGTAAAAAACTTTAGGGTATGAACTTGAAAAACCGAAATAGTTGTGGGTATCAAGTTACAATTAAACATATATATATATATATATATATATATATATATATATATATATATATATATATATATATATATATATATATTGTCACGCCCCGCTCCCGTAGGAGCGATCGTCCTTGCTAAGGCGTGATGCCGCACGGGCCTAGGTTGCGCCCGTGCAAGGCTAATCCCAGAAACGGCCGATTTGAGCTAGGCCACAGAGTCGCACGGAGTGTCCCCATTTGCAGTGGAAAGTAAATGAACACAAATTAAAGAGAATTCAAACTCTTTATTGACATTCAAGAATGTTTACAAGCGGCGCTAGGCCGAGATTACAAATCGCTCAAGCTCTCTCTCTCTCTCTCTCTGAAACATAAAAGGCGTGCCAAGTGGCTTACAAGATGGAATGATTCATGGCGATGTTTCGATACATTATGTCCTGTATATGGTGCTTCAGCTCCTTGCAACGCTCCAAGGCTCCAGAGTTGGCTTCGCGCCTTAGCACGTTCGAGGGAAGCTTCGCACCCGACGACGTCTCCTGCATCCTGCAAGCAAACTGTGGGGTTATCAGTATATTGTTATGCACTGATAGGGAGGCTAGCTCGCCCACAATGCTATCTTTACCAAACACGTTCTATTTACTATTGTGTACCGTCTATCATTCATTGTCTTTCTAATCTTGCCTTAGGATCAGTTTCATGGCATATTTCATGACCTATCTCGTGTTACCGATTTTGATGTGTTGCATGGAAATACATGCACGACTTACCCATACTTACCGTCCGGCCTTCCCTGTCCAAAGTAAACCAAGTTAGTCAATAATTCATATAAACTTTCAATGTCAAGTGCGTGTCCCTGCCTCAGGTCCTAGCATGTCGTAGGCGTTTTTCTAACTCATTTGCACGAAGTACTCTAGATCATTTGGTGTGTTATATTCAAGCCTGTTCAGAAGGCACTTCTTTCCGTTAACTTAGACTACTTTGTTTCAATGTAAGGACTTGCATGTAGATTGCCACCAGCAAAGTCCACTTAATCTATATGCACCGGTCGCTGGCATCACAAGCCAATTTGGACATATTCTCCTTTGGTAATTTCTCACCTATCATAGCGTGCGGCTGGAACACCTTGATAGTCTCTTGAAATACCCCGCACTTACGTCTCCTGTGTAACATCCAGTTTCTAAAATGAGGGTAATTTTGAAATTTTGTAATTATATTATTATTTATTGATATTTATTTTATATTATGATTTTTGGTGATTTTTAATCATTTTTTAAAAACTATTTTAAATCATGACTTGTGATTTGGTGTCTTGCTAGTGTAACTGTAGAGACTGTCTGCCCTAGAGCCTAGCCATGTGATTAGGGTATTTCGTTTATCATTTTTAGTTTGAGGGTATTTTTGTCATTTGGAATTATTTGAATTTAATATATTTTATTAGGAATTTAGAATGATTTATTTGAATGGTGTGATTTAAATACTAGTTTATATATTGCTATGTGTTACGTTAGTCCTTAACCTAGAAGTTTAGCCCTAACCCAGATTAGACATGGCCTAGACTAGGGTTAGTTAGCTTGGATTAGTCATGACTAGCCATTGGTTAGAATGATCAAGTTAGACTAGCTAGTTATAGTTAGTTGAGACTAACATTGAAACCTAGGTTCCATCCTAGCCATCGATTTGACATGGTGTGAGGGTGACCATTGGATGGGATCCCAAAACCAAAGAGTGGCCAGCCCAAAACCCTAGGTGAGCCTATTTAATCCCTCCTAAAATCATTGCCTCCTTGTTCATTCTCTCTCTTTTCAAGAACAAGGTGAGCTCCAACTTCATCCATTCATAACTTCTCCATTTCTCATCCTTTTTCAACCAAACTTCTTGCATTAGGATCTAATCCACGAATACTTTCTGTCCATGGTGAATATTTTCAGTGGAGAAATAATTTGGAGCTTTTGGCCGTCAAGGAGAACACCCCCATTTGAGACTTTTTTATGCAAATTACACATATAGGTAAATCCCTATTCCCTCCACCAAATTTTGATTTCTTTTCATGGATAGGAAGCCCTAGGTGTCCTCTCTCTGTAGGAATAGGTTTTGCTAGATTTTGTGTACATTTGGTATCCGTATCGGACACGTGTCATAGTGTACGTATAGGTGTTTGATAAAATGCCTCTTAGGATTTTATTTCTGATTTTGTTGAATGAATTACATGGAATGACAGATCTATATATGTATATTATATTTCGTGTAGACTGAGCACGAATTCGAGTCGTGTCCATGTCCAAAATGGACACGAACACGCCCGGAGCAGCCTTAGGGCAGTGCCCTGCTACTCGAGGATTCGTGCGCAGTGTCTGTGTCACTTGGACACAATTCCTTTGACACAGAGGTGGGTCTAATGTCTGACAAGTCTCCTCTAAAGTCTCGTCTTGTGTCGTGTCGTGTCGAGTAAGGAAACACGTGTGCACGGGTCTTACACTGTCGCACGCACGCACAATTTTGGCTCTGTTACGGCCTCCAAAACTCTTGACACGACCCTTGTGGACACGATACAGGGTGACACGAATGAAGCCCTATATGTGGTGAACACATGGGCACGAGCACGAGTCGTGTCGTGTCCTGTGTCGCATGCACGAGGCCGTGTCCTCGCTGCACGAGCCTGTCTGATACACTGTTTACTGTCACATTGGTGTCAGTTAAATTCGACACAGTTGGATACGTTTTGGGACACGAGCATGACCCCCTGACACATGTGCACATGTGACTCACCTTCCTATGCAACTGATTTGGGTTTTGGATTAATATGGTATTCAAATTTAGAAAATCCTCATTTTTCTGATACTGTCAAAGTATCAGTGATATTAACACTGTTTCCTCTATTTTATTTACATTTAAACGCTGATATCGTATAATGTAATGAGGGTTAGTTGTTTTACAATTATACATCATGATAGGGTTTAGCTCTTGGTATTTTAGTTGATTGGTTGTTGTCGAATATCCCCATTCCTGGAACAAATGTTATGTACTGCATTCCTATTTTCTATTAAACTCAATCCCTATTAACCCACTGTTTTGTTCCCATTTAATTTGTAATTAGATATTGGTAACATGTAAATTAATGTGGTGTGGTTACTATTATATGTGGATAACATGTTAGAGATTAGGTTGGCATGGGATTTGGTTCATATTCATTTTCGAGTTTGCATTGAGTTGTAGGTATGGACTGATACATGTTTTAAATCCCTATTTTTCTTATGTTTCCCTATTGAACTAGTCACATAATTCCTTAAACCAAATATTGAGTGGATTCTCATGCTTTGTGTTGGTATGTTAGTCACTGTCACAGGAAATCTGAGAATTAGTTTTCCCTTCTTTTTAAACTGAAATCGAGTGATCATTCAATATAAATTTTCATGCTAGTATTAGTTGTATACATGGTTGAATTCGAATGTGGGATGTTGTAAACTGAATTGGGATTTATTTCAGATTTGGTTAAGTCTTGATGTGGATCCTTTTGAACTAAAATACTTTAACTGATTTCCTGAGAATTCCTTGTATGCACTGTTATAGATTTCTGAGACATAATGAAAACCTGGGACTGTTTCACTTTCCTGTTATTAAATGGAATCCTGAGACACTTGCATTGTATTTCCTGAGATTACACAAGTTCACAAAACCTGTCACACCACCCTCTAACACACAGTTCACTCACACACCATGAACTGTTTTCCTTTTCTTCCACAAAAAACTAAATTATGATTAGTACTATATCACTCATTCACCCTCACCGATTTCCTATTTCTATGTGACACTCATTGTTTCAGGTTTTTCACACATCCACACTCTGCCACCTTGTTCCTGAGATGATTTCACATCCCTTTAGACACACACACAAATGATTCCCTGTTTTCTATTGACACTTGAACACAAGTGTGTGTCCTTCACTGATTTTTCACTCACACATTTATGCACCATGAACCTGAGAATATATGAATTGATTCTCTTTTCTTCTTCTAACTGAATATTGATTTCAATCCTAGTTTTCCTATGTAATTGTATTTAGAAATTGACATTTATTCCTTCTTGGACTGAACTCAATTGATGTTTGAGTGTCTTGATTTCTCCTACATGTTTGTTAGTTCATTACCATGTAAATCCTTACACTCATTTGAACCTGGAAACAGTCCACACAAGCCTAAATTCTTGTCTTAATAAAGCCCCTATAAACAGTCTATTGGCAGCCCTGAAAACCCATTTGGACAATCCACCTTATTAGCCATTTGGACAGCCTATAAACTGTCCCAAACCAATCCCATGTTCAGTCCTATAAGCCCCAATGACAGCCCTATTAGGACACCATTAAGCAGTCCAAAACCTGTCCTTGTTAGTCCTATATTTAGCCTGTATTGGCCTTAGATTCAGCCATATAGGAACCCCACATATCAGTCCTAAACCAGTCCTTATTTTTCCCCACATTCCAGTCCCTAATGGACAGCCTAAATCAGCCACCATTAGCTCTTAATATCTGTCCTTAACTATGCCCATTGGCAGTCCAAAACCAATCCATGTTAGCCCCTAACCAGTCCCATGGACAGATCTCATTTAGCCTATATTAGCCCACACATGGACAACCCCCAACCAGCCCTTAACATGCCCACAAATCAGCCTTTATGCCTTTGTGTGTGTTTGTGTAAGCTTGTGTATGTGTGAACCCTATCCTTATGCCAATTTTTGTATAATGCTAACATGTTATATTGTTGGAATGAACCTTCATGTGTAGTAGTTAAATGAGTGAGTTAGCCTTCAGTTTGTATGCATAGAGTTGTATAAACCTTTCCACAATCTGAGATTTAACACATGGTTTTCCTGAGATTTTACACAGGTTCCTAATCACTGTCTTCCTGTCCATATAACACACACACACACACATGTCTTGATGAATACACTATTATGCATATCATTTTTCTTCTAATATAGCTATATAAATATATGGATTGATGCATGTGCAATATAAGGCAATATGTATGTAAATAATTAACCTATATACCATGTGTCGTGTAACTAGTGTTGATTTCTCTTTTCATGTACACCTCCATGTTCACACACACACATAGATTTACATGCTAGCTTTCTTTCTTTTATGTGTAATGTTGAATGTGATGGCTTGTATAGCCTTGTGATTGGTGTGTGATTGCTAGACTAGGCTTGGTTAGGCCTAGTGGGACTTGTTAGACTTGTTTGGGCTAGAACTTGACCTAGTTGACATAGTTTGACTAGTCTAGTTGACTAGAGTTGACCGAGTGTTGACTTTAGTCTAGTTTGACCTAGACAGCATGCAGATGCATAGTAGATTACATTTATCATCTTCTGTATATATCTTGACTTGTGTTGCTCTAACTAGGAGTCAGGTACCTCATCTCGGACAGTACATTTACTTCAGACATTCATATACGAGACGAGTACATTCTCTGACCGTTTCATACTTGTCTGGATTTACATTCTTGTTCTAGATTACTGTACTTGATGCTGACGCGATTGTTATCACGGTTTGGTACTATATGGATCTTTTTTTGAGATGTTATTCCCTTGTATTCACTAAATACATATTGTGATGTGCGTTCACTTACATATTGTATTTATTGAATACACATATCCTTGTATACTCATTGTGCATATTGTACTCTCATTATCACATGAGTTCCAGGGATAGACCATTGTACACTATTGTATAACATTGTCCAACTATTGTATAACATTGTACATCTATTGTATAATATTGTACATCCATTGTACACTATTGCATAAGATAACGTAACTGGAGTGGATCCTTTTGTATTGATTGGGGAGGGGTATAACGCATCAATGTGGGTGTATCAATATATATATATATATATATATATATATATATATATATATATATATATTTGTCATATAATGTATGTATCTAATATGTGAATAGGAGCCTATATATATCAATATATGTATTCTATATTAGATTGTGTGGTATGGCTATATATGTATTGTTTTAGATATAGATATTGTATATGGTGTTGCCTAGCCCATAGCCTAGTCTCTTAGCCTATGGCCTATGGTTGTGTCTGTTTGACTAGTGAGCCTAGAATAGACTAGTGTAGTCTTGTTAGACTTAGAATAGCCTTGTTAGACTAGTATAGACTAGTTTGACTTAGGTTTGACTTGGTTGACCTAGTTTGACTTCTAGGGTTGACCAGAGTTGACCAAGAGTTGACTTTGGTCTAGATCGACCTAGATTTATGTAGTATGCATCGTAGTGCATCTTATTACTATTCTGGACTTGTTGTGACTTGTGCTGTTCTAATAGGAGTCAGACACCACTCCTCGGACAGTACTTTCATCTCGGACATTCAGTTAGCAGGCGAGTACATTCTCTGATCTTTTCATACCTGTCTGGACTATATTCTTGCTCTAGATTACTCTACTTGATGCTGACACGTATCTTCACGGATTAGTACTATGTGGATCCTTTCCTGAGATGTTATCCCTCTACGGGTGCATCGGGTATTTCATATTCATGTACTTTATCATGTGCATCAGGTACTCTTTGTACTCGTACTAGTTCATGTTATTACATGTTCTCATGTGCTTTCATGTGCTTTATCACGTGCCTCATGTACTACCCATTACATGAGTTCACGTATCTTTAGCTGTATTCATGTGCTTATAACGTAACTTGAATGGATCCTTGTGTATTGATTGGGGCGGGGTGAGTAGAATTGGTTATGTGAACACTATCCCCAGTAGCTGTATTCATGTGCCTCCTTATTTGTATTCATGTGCCCCTAAGCCGTTTACATAACCATATTGTACTCTAAATCACGTAGCCACTTACAGTCTCTACTATCATGTATTTACTTTCAGTTACAAAATATCTCTTGTTTACTCGTACTTCCATTCAGTACTTCCTGTATTTTACTCTATTGCATGATTTATACTCCTAACCTGCTATGAACTGTTTGAGAGATATGTGCTCGCACCCGTCCTGACTGGACCTGTTAAAATTTTTACAGTGAATGATGAGGCTCTGGTGTCTACCCCTCTTGGTGCAGCATTAGACATCACTAGTGGCTTGAACCAACTAGCAGTTGATGATACTTCCCTAGATTAGGATGTCTTTATCTTTCTGGATTCTGTATTGAGTTTCTGAGAACTTATTTGGATATGTTCTTATTTAGACACTTAGAATTCTGGATCGTATCTTTGTGTTTCATTTCTGGATATTTATCTACCTTTTCTTTCATGTTCTACCTTAGATGTGATTGAGATATATTCTGTTATGTCACCCCCATTCGGGGAGTATAACTGTTTATTTACCCTTATCTGTTAGATGTTGTGACCTAGGACAGCGTTCTACCGCCGACACTGCGGCGTAGGCTGGACGTACCCACGTCTCGTACCCTTACTCTAGGGTACGGGTCGTGACAAGGGGGAGTAGAATTGGTTATATACTCAAATCCTATTGTACAACATTGTACAACTATTGTATATGTCTATTGTACACCCACGTACAATGGAGTTACCATTGCATTGTCCTAGACCGTTTACATAACCATATTGTACTCTAAATCACAGTTGGCTTACAGTTCTTACTTATCATATATAGATATTTCCTGTTATCAAATCTCTACTGTTTTTCATATACATTCTTCTTTCAGCGTTTCATGTACCTTACTCTATTGCATGCTTTATATTTCCTTACTTGATATGAACTGCGTGAGATATTTTGTGCTCGCTCCCGTCCTGACTGGACCTGTTGAAAATTTTACAAAGGTTGATGAGGAACCCTGCACCCCTTACTTGGAGCTTGCCTAGATGACACTCGCGACCTGGACCCCTGGGGAGGTTCAGGCAGCTGTTGAGGATGATACCCCTTGTTTAGTATAGATAGCTTAGAATCTTACTTGTCTTTCTTATTGATACATTATTGTATATATTGGGAGTTATTTCTTTTGGATGTTTGTGGAGATGTATCATAGATACTTAGTTTTTATCTGGATTGTACCTCTGTGGATTCCTTCTGTTCATATCTATCTATCTTTACCGTATTCCACCTTAGATGTGATTGAGATTGTATTCTGTTATGTCACCCCCATTCGGGGAGTATATCTGTGCATCACCTTATATTGTTAGATGTTGTGACCTAGGACAGCGTTCTACCGTCGACACTGCGGCGTAGGCTGGGCGTTGTTACGTTCTCGTACCCTTACAGTGGGTGCGGGTCGTGACACGTTTTTAGTGGTGGCCCATGCAGGTCGAGTTTATGTAGTGGTATTTGAACTAGAGTATCACTACAGGCTGCAGTAGGATTAGGATATTTTGAAGGTACTCAATCACATTAGGAAAAACTCCTTATCATATCCATTTTATCTAAATTTGTTGCTTATTATTTTCCCCTTGAATATAAACTGTCCTTCTTTGAAATTTTGTTTCATTCTCAGAAATTGTTTCTTGTTTTGATCTGTCTTCATGATGGTTATGGAGACATGATCTCATCGCTTCGGTTCGGGGGATACTATCGAGAGGCTGGCCACCTCTCGTCCTGTTCATTAGGGCCTCGAGACCGCAGCTTCCGTTGTGCCGACTCAGGTTGGCGTTTCTGCTACATTGGAGGTGCACCTCCTTCTGTACAGAGACTTTTCCCCGTCATTTCTGGTTTCTCTCAGTAGCAGCGATTCATGCAGCATCAGCAGCAGACCAGGGAAAACCAGCAGGGCGAGCTATCGTCAGGATAGTCGATGATGCACAAACCATTGGAGATCTTACTGCAAGTTCGATTCTTCTCAATTTCATTCCCGAAATTATCTTTTATAACTACCTTAAAATCCGATTCCATCTGTTCCTTGTTGATTGATTAATTTTGTTATGTTACTCTTTTGTTATGTTTGTTTTCTTTTTTTTTCTTTTTCTGAGAAAATCATATGGGATAGGTCACCTCAATTATGGGATCTAGAATCTTCGATAGTCGTGTTAGTTGGCATAGTGAGGACATGTAGTCAGATTTTGGATGTATTTCTCGAGTATGGGAATTTAAGGTTTTTGCCGTCGCATATGACAATACAAAAATTTTAAATACCATGAACCTAGAGGTACGTACCTTAGTCGAGGACTCTGTGATTATCGTAGCCTTGCTCACTAGCACGACGAAGATTCTGAGTATCATAATTTTGGACAGATGCATATGATTATCTGACGGTATGTTGAGACTTTGATTGTGGGGTGTTTGACCTAGAAGGACTACTACTATTTTAATTTTGAGGACGGAATTTTTCTAAGGTGGGTAGATTTGTAACACCCAGTTTCTAAAATAAGGGTAATTTTAAAATTTTGTAATTATATTATTATTTATTGATATTTATTTTATATTATAATTTTTGGTGATTTTTAATTATTTTTTAAAAATATTTTAAATCATGACTTGTGATTTGGTGTCTTGCTAGAGTAACCGTAGAGACTGTCTGCCCTAGAGCCTAGCCATGTGATTAGGGTATTTCGTTTATCATTTTTAGTTTGAGGGTATTTTTGTCATTTGGAATTATTTAAATTTAATATATTTTATCAGGAATTTAGAATAATTTATTTGAATGGTGTGATTTAAATACTAGTTTATATATTGCTATGTGTTATGTTAGTCCTTAACCTAGAAGTTTAGCCCTAACCCAGATTAGACATGGCCTAGACTAGGGTTAGTTAGCTTGGATTAGTCATGACTAGCCATTGGTTAGAATGATCAAGTTAGACTAGCTAGTTATAGTTAGTTGAGACTAACATTGAAACCTAGGTTCCATCCTAGCCATCGATTTGACATGATGTGAGGGTGACCATTGGATGGGATCCCAAAACCATAGAGTGGCCAGCCCAAAACCCTAGGTGAGCCTATTTAATCCCTCCCAAAATCATTGCCTCCTTGTTCATTCTCTCTCTTTTCAAGAACAAGGTGAGCTCCAACTTCATCCATTCATAACTTCTCCATTTCTCATCCTTTTTGAACAAAACTTCTTGCATTAGGATCTAATCCACGAATACTTTCTGTCCATGGTGAATATTTTCAGTGGAGGAACAATTTGGAGCTTTTGGCCATCAAGGAGAACACCCCCATTTGAGATTTTTTTTCATGCAAATTGCACATATAGGTAAATCCCTATTCCCTCCACCAAATTTTGATTTCTTTGCATGGATAGGAAGCCCTAGGTGTCCTCTCTCTGTAGGAATAGGTTTTGCTAGATTTTGTGTCCATTTGGTGTCCGTATCGGACACGTGTCATAGTGTACGTATAGGTGTTTGATAAAGTGCCTCTTAGGATTTTATTTCTGATTTTGTGGAATGAATTACATGGAATGATAGATCTATATATGTATATTATATTTCGTATAGACTGAGCACGAATTCGAGTCGTGTCCGTGTCCAAAATGGACACGAACACGCCCGCAGCAGCCTTAGGGCAGTGCCCTGCTACTCGAGGATTCGTGCGCAGTGTCTGTGTCACTTGGACACGATTCCTTTGACATAGAGGTGGGTCTAGTGTCTGACAAGACTCCCCTAAAGTCTCGTCTTATGTCGTGTCGTGTCAAGTAAGGAAATATGTGTGCATGGGTCTTACACTATCGTACGCACGTACAGTTTTGGCTCTGTTACGACCTCCAAAACTCTTGACACGACCCTTGTGGACACGATGCAGGGTGACACGAATGAAGCCCTATATGGGGCGAACACATGGGCACGAGCACGAGTCGTATTGTGCCCTGTGTCGCGTGCACGAGGCCGTGTCCTCGCTGTACGAGCCTGTCTGATACACTGTTTATTGTCACATTGGTGTCAGTTAAATTCGACACAATTGGACACGTTTTGGGACACGAGCATGACCCCCTGACACGTGTGCACATGTGACTCACCTTCGTATGCAACTGATTTGGGTTTTGGATTAATATGGTATTCGAATTTAGGAAATCCTCATTTTCCTGATACTGTCAAAGTATCAGTGATATTAACACTGTTTCCTCTATTTCATTTATATTTAAACGCTGATATCATATAATGTAATGAGGGTTAGTTGTTTTACAATTATACATCATGATAGGGTTTAGCTCTTGGTATTTTAGTTGATTGGTTGTTGTCGAATCCCCATTCCTGGAACAAATGTTATGTACTGCATTCCTATTTTTTTATAAACTCAATCCCTATTAACCCACTGTTTTGTTCCCATTTAATTTGTAATTATATATTGGTAACATGTAAATTAATGTGGTGTGGTTACTATTATATGTGGATAACATGTTAGAGATTAGGTTGGCATGTGATTTGGTTCATATTCATTTTCGAGTTTGCATTGAGTTGTAGGTATGGACTGATACATGTTTTAAATCCCTATTTTTCTTATGTTTCCCTATTGAACTAGTCACATAATTCCTTAAACCAAATATTGAGTGGATTCTCATGCTTTGTGTTGGTATGTTAGCCACTGTCACAGGAAATCTGAGAATTAGTTTTTCCTTCTTTTTAAACTGAAATCGAGTGATCATTCAATGTAAATTTTTATGCTAGTATTAGTTGTGTACATGGTTGAATTCGAATGTGGGATGTTGTAAACTGAATTGGGATTCATTTCAGATTTGGTTAAGTCTTGATGTGGATCCTTTTGAACTAAAATACTTTAACTGATTTCCTGAGAATTCCTTGTATGCACTGATATAGATTTCTGAGACATAATAAAAACCTGGGACTGTTTCACTTTCCTGTTATTAAATGGAATCCTGAGACACTTGCATTGTATTCCCCGAGATTACACAAGTTCACAAAACCTGTCACACCACCGTGTAACACACAGTTCACTCACACACCATGAACTATTTTCCTTTTCTTCCACATAAAACTAAATTATGATTAGTACCATATCACTCATTCACCCTCACTGATTTCCTATTTCTATGTGACACTCATTGTTCCAGGTTTCCCACACATCCACACACTGCCACCTTGTTCCTGAGATGATTTCACATCCCTTTAGACACACACACAAATGATTCCCTGTTTTCTATTGACACTTGAACACAAGTGTGTGTCACTTCACTGATTTTTCACTCACACATTTATACACCATGAACCTGAGAATATATAAATTGATTCCCTTTTCTTCTTCTAACTGAATGTTGATTTCAATCCTAGTTTTCCTATGTAATTGTATTTAGAAATTGACATTTATTCCTTCTTGGACTGAACTCAATTGATGTTTGAGTGTCTTGATTTTTCCTACATGTTTGTTAGTTCATTACCATGTAAATCCTTACACTCATTTGAACCTGGAAACAGTCCACACAAGCCTAAATTCCTGTCTTAATAAAGCCCCTATAAACAGTCTATTGGCAGCCCTGAAAACCCATTTGGACAGTCCACCTTGGTAGCCATTTGGACAGCCTATAAACTGTCCCAAACCAATCCCATGTTCAGTCCTATAAGCCCCAATGACAGCCCTATTAGGACACCATTAAGCAGCCTAAAACCTGTCCTTGTTAGTCCTATATTTAGCCTATATTGGCCTTAGATTCAGCCATATAGGAACCCCACATATCAGTCCTAAATCAGTCCTTATTTTTCCCCACATTCCAGTCCCTAATGGACAGCCTAAATCAGCCACTATTAGCTCTTAATCCTGTCCTTAACCATGCCCATTGGCAGTCCAAAACCAATCCATGTTAGCCCCTAACCAGTCCCATGGACAGCTCTTATTTAGCCTATATTAGCCCACACATGGACAGGCCCCAACCAGCCCTTAACATGCCCACAAATCAGCCTTTATGCCTTTGTGTGTGTTTATGTAAGCTTGTGTATGTGTGAACCCTATCCTTATGCCAATTTTTGTATAATGCTAACATGTTACATTGTTGGGATGAACCTTCATGTGTAGTAGTTAAATGAGTGAGTTAGCCTTTAGTTTGTATGCATAGAGTTGTATACACTTTGCCACAATATGAGATTTAACACATGGTTTTCCTGAGATTTTACACAGGTTCTTAACCACTGTCTTCCTGTCCATATAACACACACACACATGTCTTGATGAATACACTATTATGCATGTCATTTTCCCTCTAATATATAGCTATATAAATATATGGATTGATGCATGTGTAATATAAGGCAATGTGTATGTAAATGATTAACCTATATACCATGTGTAGTGTAACTAGTGTTGATTTCTCTTTTCATGTACACCTCCATGTTCACACACACACACATAGCTTTACATGCTAGCTTTCTTTCTCTTATGTGTAATATTGAATGTGATGGCTTGTGTTTGGCTTGTATAGCCTTGTGATTGGTGTGTGATTGCTAGACTAGGCTTGGTTAGGCCTAGTGAGACTTGTTAGACTTGTTTGGGCAAGAACTTGACCTAGTTGACCTAGTTTGACTAGTCTAGTTGACTAGAGTTGACCGAGTGTTGACTTTAGTCTAGTTTGACCTAGACAGCATGCAGATGCATAGTAGATTACATTTATCATCTCATGTATACATCTTGACTTGTGTTGCTCTAACTAGGAGTCAGGTACCTCATCTCGGACAGTACATTTACTTCAGACATTCAGATACGAGACGAGTACATTCTCTGACCGTTTCATACTTGTCTGGATTTACATTCTTGCTCTAGATTACTGTACTTGATGCTGACACGATTGTTATCACGGATTGGTACTATATGGATCTTCTTTTGAGATGTTATCCCCTTGTATTCACTAAATACATATTGTGATGTGCGTTTCACTTACATATTGTATTTATTGAATACCCATATCCTTGTATACTCATTGTGCATATTGTACTCTCATTATCACATGAGTTCCAGGGATAGACTATTGTACACTATTGTATAACATTGTACAACTATTGTATAACATTGTACATCTATTGTATAATATTGTACATCTATTGTATAACATTGTACACTATTGTATAAGATAACGTAACTGGAGTGGATCCTTGTGTATTGATTGGGGAGGGGGAGTAGAATTGGTTATGTACTCAAATCCTATTGTACAACATTGTATAACTATTGTATATGTCTATTGTACACCCACGTACAATGGAGTTACCATTGCATTATCCTAGACCGTTTACATAACCATATTGTACACTAAATCATAGTTGGCTTACAGTTCTTACTTATCATATATAGATATTTCCTGTTATCAAATCTCTACTATTTTTCATATACATTCTTCTTCCAGTATTTCATGTACCTTACTCTATTGCATGCTTTATATTTCCTAACTTTATATGAACTGCGTGAGATGTTTTGTGCTCGCTCCCGTCCTGACTGGACCTGTTGAAAATTTTACAGAGGTTGATGAGGAACCCTGCACCCCTTACTTGGAGCTTGCCTAGATGACACTCACGACCTGGACCCCTGGGGAGGTTCAGGCAGCTGCTGAGGATGATACCCCTTGTTTAGTATAGATAGCTTAGACTCTTACTTGTCTTTCTCATTGATACATTATTGTATATATTGGGAGTTGTTTCTTTTGGATGTTTGTGGAGATGTATCATAGACACTTAGTTTTTATCTGGATTGTACCTCTGTGGATTACTTCTGTTCATATCTATCTATCTTTACCGTATTCCACCTTAGATGTGATTGAGATTGTATTCTGTTATGTCACCCCCATTCGGGGAGTATATCTGTGCATCACCTTATATTGTTAGATGTTGTGACCTAGGACATCGTTCTACCGCCGACACTGCGGCGTAGGCTGGGCGTTGTTACGTTCTCGTACCCTTACAGGGGTGCGGGTCGTGACATCCTGGGTTGCCAAGCCCGCACCCAAGTAGCCCGTAAGCCCCTTTGATTCTGCCTAGGCCGGCCACGATCCTCCCTTTGATCATGCCACGGAATCCCTTATTTCTCCTACCTCCCATATACGAGTGGACTGTCCACGACCATTTCTTTTGTTTATCATTTTTAACTTACCGGCTGTCTCTGAGTCGTAGGCTAACCCTTAGCCATAATACGTTATCGACCAGGTTGGCGGCGGCATCCGTGCAGCGCAGGTAGCGAGCCCCGATGCACGTCCCCGTCATACCTGTCGCTAACCATTCCTTTCTTTCTTATCTTTTATTCATTCTTTCTTTTCTTTCTTTCACTTGTTCGTTCATTCATTGATTCATTCACAAATTCATTCATTCATTCATTGATTCATTCATTCACTTATTCGTTCATTCTTTCATTCATACATTATGCAACTCCCCGTGCGGGAGTCGCCTTGGCGACCCATCGGTCCTGAAGTCTTCCAATGTTGTTATACTCTACTCGGAATGACTATATCGATAGTCTTCTGTTTCATTGTTGTAAACCATTCATTGTTTCATTGTTGAACGCATAGGGAACTTGAATGTAAGCTTGTGCCTTAGCACGAGCGCAGAATGCGGTGCGAGAGTTCTCACATTTTCCATGTTCTTTTTTATATTCTATACAAGCATACAATATGGGATTATTCCCTTAGCTAGGTGCGTTGAGTCATTTATTAGCATGCGCGGTGTTATCGCCTAGCGATTCTAGCAATAGTGTCCGTATTGTTATGTGTCTAGGCTAAGCAAAGACGGGTTCATTGGAGCCACCCACCTTAGCGATGTTCGCATTGGCCGAACGATACTCCGAGCGCGCCTTTGAAAGTCTAAGTCTGGATTCATCTTTGATGGGCCAATGTAAGCCTTGCATCGATTCTTCATCAGGTCGATGCCAACTCTTCGGGTCGACGGCTCGTTTGAGTCGTTGCACTTGCCGTTTGAATCGGCATTCCCTAGGGCGGAGTGGGTCATTATATATATATATATATATATATATATATATATACATATATTTTATATATATATATATATATATATAATACAGCTTCGAAACGGTTCAAAAGTGAGTTTTCCAAGCTGTATGTACATCATCATTCATTTAGCTACCTAATATAATATATTTATAACTAATTAACTCTAACTCAAATGGTTAAGGTATGTTACATTTTTCTTGATTGCTTGGGTTTAATTCCTAGGAATGACACTTTTTAAAGTAAATTTATATTTCATATTTTTAATTTTTTTTACGCACGTGCAATTCTCGTGCACATACTAGCATATTTAATAATTGAAAATTCCGTATAGAACTTCGTTCCTCGCCATCTCTCAAAGCTGCGGGGCTCTAAGTCTCACCCCCCTATTCTCGATCGATAACTTACTGTGTTCCTACGATCATATCCTTTCCTTAGCTCACCCACCACCATCGGACCATATTCAACTCGTCGTCGAAGACATCTGTAGGGTTGTAACTCGAACGTGCTAAACCCGAGTCTGATCGGGTAAACCCGTTAATGGGTTGGGTTAGGGTTGAAGATACTCAGGATCAGACTAAAATATTTGAACCCGGTCAAAAATCAGATTGGGCCCTCCTCTATTCTTGATCGATACCTTACCGTGTTCCTACGTTCATATCCTTCCTTTATGTAATGACCTGCTCCGCACAAGCTGAATGCCGATTCAAACGGTACAAGTACAACGACTCAAATCCTGCTTTGCTCAGCGAAAGACTCGTTTAAGGCAAAGACAATGGACTTGGCCCTTTAGAAGAATCCATACTTAGACTTTCAAAGGCGCGCTCGAAGTCTCGCTCGGCCGATGCGATCATCGCTAAGGTGGACGGCTCCAATGAACCTGTCTTTGCTTAGCTTGGACACATAATAATACGGACGGTATTGCTGAATCGCTAGGCGTTAACCCCCTATATGCTAATAAAAGAACTTAAAGCACCTAGCTAAAGAAATAATCCCATCTTATATCGCTTGTGTAGAATATGGAAATAAACTTGGAATTCTACTTGAACCCTCACACTGCACTCCACGCTCGTGCCAAGGCACAACTTACATTTCAAATATATTCACTTATGCGCTCGATTTTGTATGAAATTCTTGTCAGTTAAAATGTACCACAACATGAGGCATAACACAGAAAATGGTTCACTGAATTGAGGCAGAAAGACTATCGAAATAGTTGTTCCGAGCCGAGT
>JANAVB010031767.1:0-15000 GCA_029216955.1 Iris pallida | reverse complement strand
AGTAGCTACATGCTACAGTTAGCTGCTATTAACAGCTAGCTGCTATATTAATGTCCCCTTCAATAGACTGATACCTATATGGCCTTTCTAACCCGACTGATACCCACATCAATACTCATGACTGATACTCACATCAAAGTCCATAATTGACACTCAAATCAAAGTTCTATACACTCACACACACGAACAATTATCAGTCCAAAACAGTCCTCATCACATCCTAAAATGAAACACACACACTTAAAGGTAATAGTTAGCTACACACTAACCTAACCCGAGCCATCTTCCCTCTGTTATCAGTTACTGATAACATATATGGACTTTCCTTCCTCTTTATATAACTGATACCCATTTTCCTCATGACAAAACATATTAAGCTATCTAACTAATATAGATTTTTCCTATAGGACTAATACATATTCCCCCGTACTCACAGTTAACAGATATATATGCCTATAGGATTGATACATAGCCTTATCCAATGATACATTAATAATGCGAGACTCGTCTCACAGTATCGGTATTTATATATGGGTACGTATTTTGTAGTGTATTTCGTATTTTCTTGGTTTTCGGAATGCTTTAAAATTTTTCTAAATTATAGATTTTTTTCCTTGACCGGCATACCGCCAGTATACCAATGTATACCGACGATATACTGTCCGAACATATTTTCCATATTTTAGATATTTTTGATTTCAGATATTTTTATGAATAGTGTTTTCGATATTTTCGTGAATAGTGTTTTAGATATTTTGATGAATAATGTTTAGATATTTTTGTGAATGGTGTAGATATATCCTGTTATCCAATAGATACTTGGTTTTCTTTGGATGGCTAGAATTGATCTAGATTATGACATGGATCACAATCCGACGGTCATGATTAATTCGTCCTTTTATATATACCCTTTCACTTTCTCTCTCCTCTCTCTTTTCACTCTCTCTTTATTTCTTCTTCTCTTCTCTCCCCTTTGGAGCTTACCAAGAGCTTGGCCTTGAGGCCTTGGGTGTGGTGTCTAATCCCCCTAGGAGGAGGAGTAGAAGATTAGACTTGGTTGCTAGAGAACCTAGGCAAGTACATCTTGCCAAATTCTTGAACAATATTGTTTTGTTGTCATTTTTGTTTTCCTTGGTATTAAATACTTATAATTGTCCTAAACTCATTTTGTTAAAAATGTTTTCCTTGTGATTCTCATCTATATGCATGTTTCTAAATTTGGTTAGAACTAGGTTTTAATTTTTTGTTAAAATCCAATATTGACTTAGTAGAAAACTCCATATCGAGAGTGATATTGGTGTTACCATCATGGATCTTGGTCACATATACTATATGAGTCCCTTACCTAGTTTGTATACCATAAATTTTGAGTTTGGTGGAAAACAAAACCCGTTTCGGTATCCCGAGAGCCTATTTTTGGAGTATTTTGAGGTATTAATCTATCAAATATTTTAATTTGTAAAAAATAATACTTCCATGTTGTAGATAATTTAATTTTATGCAATTTTGACTTTTGAAAATCTAAATTTTGATTTAAAATAAAGTTTTTATGGCCGAAACAAGTTTTGGTAAATTCTGGGATTTTGTTGCTATCCAGAAAATCAGAATCCTGATGGAATACCGATGTATACCGATGGTATACCAATTTTCTACCCAAAACTTTCTGCCTTTGGCTGAAATACTATCGGTATACTTCTGTATACCGTCGGTATACCGATTTTGGCGATTTTTTACTGGTTTTGCCCGTTTTGTCCGTTTTTGAGATTTTCTTCGACTGTAATGATTTCTTAACATGATTAGACGACCTTATATACTTAGAAAATGATTGTACACTCTATATACACTTGACACTAGCTTATATTCATATATTCTTCTCTACTCACTATGTATTGCTATGTCCTTCCAGATTTATTATACTTTATAGTCTATGCCATGTCCAATATTTACTAGATAGTGACCCATCGTGGAGCACTCTCGTACATGTCTTTTTCTACCTTGCTTAATAGTGGCCTGTCATGTCGTACTCTTGATTCTAGTACATGGCTAGCTTCTTGATAGTGGCTCGCCGTAGCGCACTCTTGTCTTGATATTGTCATGTCTTGTTGTGGCTTGTTGTAGTGCACAATCTTGCTTGTCTTGTCCAGTCTCTCATGTGTCATGTCTAGGATGGATTCTGCGAAATGCCACACCAATATCCTAAATGAAAATGTTAGGAACTATATAACTAGCTTGATTATCTAGATCATTGGTAGGTGACACTTTCTCGCTTATGTGCACCCCTTATTTTCCGGTCTTATATATATATATATATATATATATATATATATATATATATATATATACACTAGGGATTTGGAGCTATCTGTCACGATGAGCACTCTTCCAGCACACCGTCGAGTGGGACACTTCCTTAGGACATGCGTATCTTACTGCGGTGTATCTTTTATACTTGTTTTTCTTTTGGCTTGGATCATTCGGGTAGTCTGCAAGGCAGGTAACTGGATTGGTTTCTCAAAAGTGCATATGTTAGTAATTAGGACTGTGATAACTCTAGTTAGCTAATGTATAAAGCCGTGCTCATTGTTTGACCGTGATTATTATATGGAGTTCAGTCAAGTCTAGTTTGTCTAGGCAGTGTCCAGATTTGTTTATTTCAGTACATTATTTTTTATGATTAGAGACTAAGTTATGTTCAGGAGAAGGGTTACAACCCCGGTCCTTGTTTGGTTTACGGGTTGTAACTTGGGTTAGGGAATAGTTCCTAATTCATCTTATCATTTGTCGTTCTATACAGTTATCTAACATGCCTTCATGTCCCAGTTATTATGAGCACCCTGAACTTTAGGGTTTATTTTAAAAATTTTAAATGAATTATTTTTGATACATATTTTTTATTTAATTATTTTTATCTTTAAATATTCTTTTACGTGGCTTTGATTTCTGGAGCGTCAGATATGTCAATCTCTGGAAACTTCCTTCATGAGTTTATAGTAGACAAGATGATCTTCATTTTGCTATATCATATCCCACTCGAACTTGTTCTCTTGTACGATATTTTTATCGCACAACTTTTGGATCAATTTAGGCCATTTGACCATTCCCACTTTTATTTATGATTATCATATGCACATTGCCATAACTTTTAATTTAGGAGCACAAGACTAGTTGTTTTCTCAAAACCAACTTTACATACATGGTCTAGTCAAGACACCCTACACCCATGACCTTCGTGTCCCATTCAGACACACCATCTTGTGCTTCATTTTTATCGCACAACTTTTCAGACAAAAGATCCAATCTTAATTCATCCCACGGAGTCACATTTATTTTCGACTTGAATTAGGGACACTATTTTGACCCAAACCTGTCTACCCAAGATATGGACACGACCCCTATTAAGCCTACTACACACATGACACTTGTGTCCCATTCAATTGAGCACCTGCATACTACTTATTTATCCGTGATCATAAATGGCTAAATTAAGCCATTTATTGCACCAAATCCGATTTTGACCGGACCCAACTCATTTGAAACAAACCCAAGCATTATGTTATCTCCTTATGAATACCAACACACTCATCCTCCTACAAAACACCAAACACCTAGTGTACCCACTCAAAATATTCAATGGACAACCCCCTTGATCAAATTCCTAAATTATGAGCTAACCTAGCACACACTCAATCATAGCCCTTCATTCAACCCCTACTTATTTCTATCCACTCATCTCCTCATGATAACACAAATACACACCCCTTAAAGTTGGCCGGCCCTAATCCCCACACAAACTCTCTTTTTACTTTGGAGAGATCCCAAACTCTTTTTTCTCTCATTTTCTAGGAGAAACCCACAACCTACTCTTTCTATTATACACCCACACTTCATTTCTTTTCTTCTTCTTTTTCTAACCATAACAGCCACATCAGCTTCCAATTCCTCCATGGTCGAACACTACTCTTTCTCCTTCTCACAGATTTTCTCTATCTCCTCCTTTCTCCTTCACCCCAGTAGCAATTTCATCATCTCCATAACCATCTCAACCTCACCACCATCTTCATTATCATATCTCCACCACCCTCTTCTCCATCACTATTATCTTCATCTCTTTCCCTCATCTTCCTCCTATTTGCACTCGAGCCCGACCGACGATGCGCCCCTGTACGACAGTTGCACACCACCGGCCAGCACGGCCAGCACATGGCAAGGCACAGCCAGGTTCAGCCATGCAGCAGTGACAGCAGCAGCTACGAGCACAGCAGCGCCAGACGCATGCAATAGCAGCAGTGGCTGCAGCACAGTAGTGCGGCGACGATTGCACACCGCCGCCGTGACACCCCCCTCGACCTGGCGACCACGGACGACCCCCGTTGGGTGGTCGTCGTCCTCCCCGATGCGTACAACAGTCAATTCTTGCGTTTCGCACGAGATCCCGTCGTGATGCGCGCATTTTGAATTCAGAAAATACACTTCATGGCGGCAACTTCGTGCATATTTTTTGGACAATCCGACCGTTGGATTGACGAACTCTTTCCTTTGTCACAATCTCGGTATATACCCCTTCGCTCCTCTCAAGTTTCAACCATTAATTCGATCGTTTGATAGATCAAAACTGGCTGCCAAGTTGACCATTTAAATTGTGTATATTTTGGACAGTTTTGTGGAGGCAACTTCGTCGACTCGTATCTCCAAAGTTGCAGCTCCGTTTGATATGCCACTAGTTCCTGTGCATAGCTGGTATAACCATCTTCTTGTCCCTCAAGTTCGTTTTATTGTGAGCGTGTTTGATTGGTTAAATTTGACGCTAAAGTTGGCCGTCCAAATTCGTAATTTCCAACATGTAAAATTATAATTTTGGACCCGGGACTCCTGATTTAAATTCTAACACCACCAGTAGACTTGTGGCGTCATTCTGGCACAAATTCATATAAGTTTTCTAGATTTGGAGGACGTGGGCCCTGGTACGCATTTCGGTACAAAGTGGGTCCCACTATCCGAGTCAACAGACCATTTTGAGATCGGCTCATCAGAATTCGATTTCGAATATACCGTTGAGTTCGTATCGTCATTCTGGACTCATTGACATATACTTTGCTAGATTTAGTGGACATTGGCTTTGACATGCATTTTCGTGTAAATTGGAATTCTAATGTCCTGATCAACGAATCATTTTGAGATCGATTCATCGGAATCCAATTTCGGATATACCGTTGGGTTCGTATCATCATTCTGGATTCGTGGACATATACTTTGTTAGGTTTAGTAGACTTTTATTCTGACACATTTTTTGGTGCAAAGTGGGTCTAACATGGACATTATTTTGATCTAAAATTACCTTTTTGCTCCTATATCCAAATTGGACTTAAGGGTAGGGTATCCTAGCTAATTTGACCATTCTGAACACGTTAGTAATGTTTGTTTCATCATCCGACAACGTCTGTAGATATTTTTTTTATGTATCACTATTGGTTATAATTAATTCTTATTATGTTCGTATTTTAGAATTAGTACAACGAAACTGAGATCAGTCGATTCCAGTGATCTCATATCGCTGAAATTGACAAGATGACCATGTGGATCACTATGATAAGATTGTTAACCTTACTGTTGATCATCTTATTTCGATTTATGTGTCGTAGGTTTCGATGTACGAATAACGAGGTGCAACTTGATTTTAATAATCTACAACTTACAATTCATATTATTATTAGTTTATATATATATATATATATTATATATATATATATATATAATATATATATATATAAATGGTTTGTAAAACTGTAAATGATTTTGGGTTTCTAGTATTAGCTAATAATATTTTATAAATAAAATTATATTTTCTAAATATTATAAATGATTTGTAGATAGATATGTATATATAGTTATTCCTTTCCTTTAAATCGTAAGTCACGACTATTATAGTCGTTTCCTATTTCTCATCTTTATTATCGTGCCAAATCCTGATTATAGACTGTTATATATTAAACTAGGCTATTGGACTTTTTGGGATGTAGAACTGGCCGTATCATTATCTGGGACCACCTTGTGGAGCATAGCATCAGTACCTATTCCGTGTCAATACGTTCATGTCGTGCACGTCGACTTCCAATTAAATTGAGGCGAGTACATTCTTGATAATATTTCTGTTTTATGATATCCTCTATATTTCTTGTATTTAGTGTAGATATCATTGTTCTTTTGACACATTATTCACACGGATTGGTATTGTCTGGATTCTGTCATGAGATGTTATTCCTTGATTACCTTGGGATATCTTGTGCAAACCTCCTTGTTGTTCTTGTACATTGTATGGACACCGATTCCTGCGAAGGCTAGCTATCTTCTCAGAATCCTGTGTCATAACGTGTCATGGTTGGATCTACTATACTAGTCGGAGGCGGGGAGTATTAGCGTAGATATGTGATCAATACCCTCCTTGTATCAAGTCTTGAACCTTGAACAGTATTAATCATACACTGCACGTATGATTAACAGGCCATAAATCTTGTATCAAGTTCCTAACCCGATCACATATTGAAACTAGTGCTAACTCACATAGATAGTAGTTTCTTGATTCCTGTACAGATATACTGTTCTCGCTCTTGCACTCATTTACAGTCTTGATATGTCTTACCATGTTCATGTACGTATCACTTTACCTTGTATATTCTCTCTATTTACTGCTACATATTTTTTTATCATTTAACTAACTGTTATTGGAGATGTGCTCATTCCAATCCTGACTGGATACGTTGACAAATTTTAGGAATTGTTATGCCCACATTATTGGACTACAGGATGATGTTAGCTGAGACAGATCTCGACGTTCCATTTACAGTGAGTTGTCTTCTGGAAGCTCTAGGCTATATTCTTTTCTAAATTTATGTCTTATTCATCCGATATGTCTCCGATACATTTCCTGATATGTTTGATCATTTATTAGATTCCATTGTTGTCTTTCTTTCATTTCTTCCATAGCTGGATGTGATTTGAGTACATACTATTTTAGTGGATCGTAGAAATGTTTAGATATTTTGCTGAGTACTTGACAGCATTCTACCACTGGTATTGCGACGTAGGCTGGTCGTGGTCCACGTACTCGTGCCCGAAATTCGGGTGGGGTCGTGACACATTTTTGTGATGGCCCATGCAGATCAATCTTTGTAACTAATGCGAAGTCGTGGTAGTACTTAGGCTTAGCCATACTACTGTGAGCCTGTCCTAAGATTTGGATTTGAATCATGGGATATTTTATGATTTTGGTACTTAATCACATATTAGGATCTCTTGATAGATTCCAGGGATGACCCCTGAAAAATCTTACTTCGAAACTATATTGAGTCTATTTTTATTGTTTTTCCTTATCTTGATTTTCAAACACCTATCCGTTGTCGAACCCTATTCTTGCATGAAGATAAGTTTTATGGACCCCAGAGAGAGCTAGAAAGTAGAAGTTGAACTATATACCATTTAGGTTGGGTTTTGTTTTGGAGTATATTCCAGAATTTTGAATTTTGACCAGATAATATCTTTGGGGCAACCCTTGAAAATCTCTCTAAATCCTACCTCAAAATGTTTCCGCTTGTTTTCATTTACTTACCCTTGATCGTGTTGAATCTGAATATTGATGTTTGTTGTGACTTTGATTTTTGTATTTAGATAAAATCTTTATGGATTGAATTAAGGTATAGTCTGATAACTATTTGATAAGGATAGTGAGGAACGTAAATGCCTGTTTTATTTATGGAGTTTAAAATTTATCGCAGCCATACTAGCTAGCATGACAAGGACATAGAGATAGATTTTGGATTATTCTAGTTATCTGGAATTTGATTTCTTGCAGCCATACTGGTTGGCGTGGTGAGAATTCTAGATAACATAATTATAGGATGTATACCTAATTTATGGACTCTATCGTTCATTGCAGCTATGCTTACTGGCGTGCAAAATTTTTGGCAACATAATTTCAGGAAGAAGTGTATAGTTATCAGATCATATCTTAAATTGGTTCACTTGTTATGACCAGAGCAAGAATAATTCTTATCATTCTTCTCTCCGTCTTGATTAACTCTGTCCTATCTACAACCACAACTAGGATTATAGGTTCTCTAGGACTCTCCAGCATGATTGCTTTTATATTACCTTTTCTCGACAAAATTGCTTTTGTGTTCCATCCTTCCTATGGTTTGACCAAATTCTTCCCGGTTGACCTCTTGAGTAAATTCTTCTCGTCCTTCTCGATAATTGTTGGAATGCCTTATGGATTGCGACCCAGTCTTAGGCCCTTGCTACCTTCTATTTAATAGACAACCTCGTTAATGGATTCCATAGTATAACTATAATGTTATTATGTGAGTGTGATGAGTACATTTTCTTGGGGATTTATTTGGTTAAGCATATAGGACAGGTATGAGTGACTGACTATAGTAGACTTAGAAACCCATTAAGAAAGATTCCACAGGGTTAAAATAACATAGTTTATAAGGAAATAATCATGTGAATCTAAACCAAAATAATGTAGAGAGAAACAGAATAGATGATCACAAGGGTATCAGATTGAGTACTGTAGCCGTAGCAGCTACATGCTTAGCTGGCCTATTAGATAATTTTTAATTTCGAGGACGAAATTCTGTAAGGTGGTAGGATGTGAGCACCCTGAATTTTATGGTTTATTTTAAGATTTTCTAAATGAATTATTTTCAATAAATATTTTTATTTAATTATTTTTTATCTATAAATGTTCTTTTTCGTGACTTTGATATTTGGAGCGTCAGAGATGTCAATCTCCGAAAACTTCCTTCATGAGTTTGTAGTAAATAAGATATCTTCATTTTGATATATCATGTCCCACTCGAACTTGTTGTACTATTTTTGTATCGCCCAACTTTGGATCAATTTAGGCCATTTGACCATTTCCCTTTTATTTATGATTATCATATGCACATTGCCATGACTTTTAATTTAGGAGACAAGACTAGTTGTTTTCTCAAACCAACTTCACATGCATGATCTAGTCAAGACACCCTACACCCATGACCTTCGTGTCTCACTCAGACACACCATATTGTGCTTCATTTTTATCGCACAATTTTCTAACAAAAGATCCAATCTTAATTCATGCCACGGAGTCACATTTATTTCGACTTGAATTGGGGATACCATTTCGACCCAAACCTGTCGACCCAAGATATGGACACGACCCCCATTAAGCCTACTACACACATGACACTTGTGTCCAATTTAATTGACCCCGCATGCTACTTATTTACCTGTGATCAAATGGCTAAATTAAGCCATTTATTACACCAAACCCGATTTGACCCGACCCGATTCATTTGAACCAAACCCAAGCTTCATGTATCTCCTCATGAATGCCAACACACTCATCCCCCTACAAAACACCAAACACCTAGTGTACCCACTCAAAATATTCAATGGACAACCCCCTTGATCAAATACCTAAATTATGACTAACCTAGCACACACTCAATCATAGCCTTTCATTCAACCCCTACTTATTTCTAACCACTCATCTCCTCATGATAACACAAACACACACCCCTCAAAGTTGGCTGGCCCTAATCCCCACACACACTTCTCTCTACTTTTGGAGAGATCCCAAACTCCCATTTTCTCTCTCTTCCTAGGAGAAACCTACAGCCAACCCATTCTATTACACACCCACATTTCATTTATTTCTTCTTTTCTTTCTAACCACAACAGCCACAACAGCTTCCAATTCCTCATGGCCGAATATACTCTCCTCATTCTCATAGATTTTCTCATTTTCTTCTTTCTTCTTCACTCCAACAGCAACTTCATCATCTCCATCACCATCTCAACCTCACCACCATCATCATCATCATCTCTCTACCACCCTCTTCTCCATCACCACCATCTCTTCTCCATCAACCTCACCACCATCATCATCATCATCTCTTTACCTTATCCTCCTCCTATTTACATCCGAGCCCGACCGACGACGCACTCCTATGCGACAGCCTCACACCACCGTCCAGGCACAGCTAACGCGCGACGAGGTGCAGCCACGCAGCAGCGACAACAGCAGCTGCGAGCACAACAGCGCCATGCGCACGCAAGAGCAGCAGTGGCTGCAGAGCAGCAGCATGGCGACGGCCGTGCACCGTCTGCTCAACACCCCCTCGATCTGGCGACCATGGCGACCCCCTTGGTTGGTCGTCATCCTCCCCAATGCGTACAACAGTCGATTCGTGCGTTTCGCACGACATCCCATCATGACGCGCGCATTTTGAATTCATAAAATACACTTCGTGGCAGCAACTTCGTACGCATTTTCTAGACAATCGGACCGTTGGATCGCCGAACTCTTTTTTCCGTCACAATTTTGGTATATACCCCTTCGCTCCTCTCAAGTTTCAACCATTAATTTGATTGTTTGATAGTTCAAAATCGGCCGCCAAGTTGACCATTTAAATTGTGTATATTTTTGACAGTTTTGTGGAGCCAACTTCGTCGGCTCGTATCTCCACCGTCGCAGCTCCGTTTGATTCGCAACTAGTTTTGTGCACAGTTGGTATAACCACCTTCTTGCCCCTCAAGTTTCATTTCATTGTAAGCTTGTTTGATTGGTTGAATTTGGCGCTAAAGTTGGTCGTCCGAATTCGTAATTTCCAACTTGTAAAATTCTAATTTTTGACCCGAGACTCCGAATTCAAATTCTGACACCACTAGTAGACTCGTGGCATCGTTCTGGCACAAATTCATGTAGAGTTTGCTAGATTTGGAGGACATGGGCCCTGACCTGACAAGCATTTAGGTGCAAAGCGGGCCCACAATCCGAGTCAATGGACCATTTTGAGATCGGCTCATCGGAATCCGATTTCGGATATACCTTTGAGTTTGTATCGTCATTCTAGACTCGTTGACATATACTTTACTAGATTTAGTGGACATTGGCTCCGACACACTTTTTGTGCAAACCGAAATTCTAATGTCATGGTCAACAGACCATTTTGAAATCGACTCATCGGAATCTAATTCCGGATATACCGTTGGATTCATATCGTCATTTTGGATTTGTGGACATATAATTTGTTAGGTTTAGTAGAATTTTATCCTGACACATATTTTGCTACAAAGTGGATCCAATACGGATATCATTTTGACCCAAATTACCTTTTTGTCCTGTGTCCAAATTGGACTTATGGGTAGGCTATCCTAGCTAATTTGACCATTCTGGACACGTTGGTGACATCTTTTTCATCATCCGACAACGTCTATAGATATTTTCTTTATGGATCACTATTGGTTATAATTAATTCTTGTTATGTTCGTATTTCAGAATTAGTACAACGAAACTGAGATCAGTCGATTCCAATGATCTCATCGCTGAAATTGACAAGATGACCATGTGGATCACTATGATAAGATTGTTAACCTTACGATTGATCATCTTATCTCGATTTACGTATTGTAGGTTTCGATGTACGAATAACGAAGTACAACTTGATACAGTTGGGTTTCGACTTCCAATTAAATTGAGGCGAATACATTCTCTGATAATATTTCGTTTTATGATATCATCTATGTTTCTTGTATTTAGTGTAGATATCCTTGTTCTCTTGACACATTTTTCATACGGATTGGTATTGTCTGGATCCCGTCATGAGATTATTCCTTGATTACCTTGGGATATCTTGTACAAACCTCCTGGTTGTTCTTCTGTATTGTATGGGCACCGATTCCTGCAAAGGCTAGCTACCTTCTCAGAGAATCCTGTGCCATAACTTGTCATGGTTGGATCCACTATACTAGTCGGGGACGGGGAGTATTAGCATAGATATGTGATCAATACCCTCCTTGTATCAAGTCTTGAACCTTGAGCAGTGTTAATCATACACTGCACGTATGATTAACAAGGCTATAAACTCTTGTATCAAGTTCCTAAGCCGATCACATGTTAAAACTAGTGCTAACTCACATAGATAGTAGTTTCTTGATTCCTGTATATGATATACACTGTTCTCTTGCTCTTACACTCATTTATAGTCATGATATGTCTTACCATGTTCATGTACATATCACTTTACCTTGTATATTCTCTCTATTTACTGCTACATATTCTTTGTCATTTAAATAGAACTGTTATCAGAGATATGATCGTTCCAATCCTGACTGGGTACGTTGACAAATGTTAGGAATTGTTATGTCCCACATTATTAGACTACATGATGATGTTAGCTGAGACAGATCTCGATGTTCCATTTACAGTGAGTTATCTTCTGGAAGCTCTAGGCTATATTCATTTCTAAATTTATGTCTTGTTCATCCGATATGTCTCCAATACACCTGATATGTTTGATCATTTATTAGATTTTATTTTTGTCTTTCTTTCATTTCTTCCATAGCTGTATGTGATTTGAGTACATGATATTTTAGTGGATCATAGAATGTTTAGATTTTTATTGGGTACTTGACAGCATTCTACCCCGCCGGTACTATGGCGTAGGCTGGGCGTGGCCCACGTACTCGTGTCCGAATATCCGGGTACGGGTCGTGACAGTTATCTAACATGCTCTCATGTCCCAGTTATCTAACATGCTCACATGTACCATTTCTCTTACATTGTTTAGTTTATCTCACATGTTCACATGCTTCCTTTTAATTCACATGTCCATAGTTTACTTTATGTCACATATTATTTACTTTATGTTCCATGTTGCTTTGCTTATTGTCTTTTCTATTCTCGAGATAAGTGATTGGTAGTGCACGAGTCTCGATCCGTATTTACTTATTTCTGTCTATATCCGTTGTTATATTAGTTTTTGTTGGTTTTAGTTCATAGTTTGGCTTCCTTTGTGGTACTTGCTATTGGGGGTCTGATCCCACTGGTTTTGTTTGGCCAGATATGGTAGAGATGCATGAGGATCTTTCGTACCTTTGTAGAAGCATAAAAAATACTCACTATGTGCCCAAGTCAGGAAGTAGCTATGCGCCCAAGTCAAAGAGTGGCATACACCCACAATATAAATCCTATGCGCCCATATGCAAAGTTTACATGCGCCCATGTGCAGCAATGCCTATGCGCCTACATGGCTCCTCCAGAAGGGGGCGCATAGCCCTGTTCCCACACTATGCGCCCAAGTCAGGACAGCTCCACGACTCGGTCAACATCCACGATCAGTTGTGCAACAAAGCATGCGGCCACGTCAATCTCCACGAGTAGTCATGCACCAAAGCATGCGGCCACGTCAACCCCACGATCTACCTACGATCATCCAGTCTTTATGTGCCTACACCTTATGCGCCCAAAGAAAGACTATGCACCCACATAGAAATATATTTTTTTACCTGTGTGCGCATAATCGTCGTTTCAGTGCAAAACGACTATAAATAGAGGTTACATGTCTCTTCAAACACAGAACGGAGAGCATTTCAGAGCCAAATTACTGCCCTTCTTGCCAGTGAGCCGAGAGTTAGCAATTTTCTTAGGTTTTCTCCTACTTTTATAAATCGGAGTGTCAACGGATTAAAGAGAGCAACTACCGTTCGATCTCCATCCTCCCATTTCCCAGAATTCTTTTTGTACTCGGGGATTCTCAGTACATGAATCTCAGGTGTACTCAATTTGTGGTGCCTTGTGCCAATAAGAAAAGACAATGCTTCTTTTTTTTGTGTCCAAAAAAAATGGTGACTCTATTGGGCACTACCTTTTTCTTTGACGAGAAGGTGGTGACGCAATCCGATACCGATAAAGTGGGGAGCACTCAGAGATATTGATCGTGAATTTGATCAACAGGCGTTCGAAGAGATGCTCTCGAGGGACGGCTCTACTCCCTCGAAATTAGTGAAGCGAAACAAGTCTCTCAAGACTTGTCTTCCGAAGGCTCGTGTTGCATATCCTCTAGTGTCGTAGAAGATATGCAACCGAAGGGGAACTCTGTTATGGGGGCGTATAACCCTTCCACAGGAGCTCCCAATACGAAGAAGGTGCATATTATTTGGGCTCTACTAGCCCAGCGACTTTCCTCTTGTGCAATCAACAACAGAGTGTTCAACGTTCGAGACTTAGCAAAAAAAATACTACGATGCCAAGAATACGCTCTGGGCAAACTCAGCGAGACTCGCAAACGAAGAAGGCAAAACTGGAAGAAAATAACACTGTTTTCCAAAGCATGCGCCAAAAGCTATGCACCCAAGGCAGTATATGGCGCATAACTCCGGCAGAGGACTTCTGTCTTTGATAGGCTATGCGCCCAGGGCCATGCGCTCAGGGCTATGCGTCCAGGCTCTGATGACCCATTCTATGCGCCCAAATCCATGAAGACCAGGCATGCTGCCAGGACTTCAGGAAAGCATGCGCCCAAAGGCATGCCCCAGGGTCTATGTGCCCACAGCAAAAAGACAAGCCCAATACGTATAGCTTCCCTTCCCGAAAAATTTTGGAAATATTTTTTATTTATTTATTGATTTAAATGTTGATTTTTAAATTTGTATTTTTATAATAATTTATTTAATTAATTATTATGATAGATGACTTTAGCCATGGTTGAGTTTTGGAGTACAAAGTGACTAGGAATCATGGCACGGATAGTGCAGTGGCGTGCTTTGACTAGTGTATTAGCCATGCCAAGGAAGACCTAGTCATAAGTGTGTCATAACTAGAAAAACCAGATCAAGTTGCGACTTAACCCCCACCGATGAATTATTTATTTATTAATTAGATATATTGATTTTAGATGACCCGATTGTACCAACTTAGCCCGAACTGGGTCCGAACCGAATCCAAGCCTGTAGGTATGTAGTGGGACCAAAGATGACCATGTAGGCATATTTATGTGTGTACAAATAGTTCCTAAATTATTTTGGATATTGATGTACATTTTTAATTATTTGGATATTTGTACAAAAGTTGGCATTTTATTATTAAATATTGTTTTATTATTTGTACAATTTTCTGGAACCCAGATAAAGGTGAATAGTATGGATTCACCAAACCACCATTTAATTATTTTA
>JANAVB010031766.1:0-60899 GCA_029216955.1 Iris pallida | reverse complement strand
ACTGGCAAATAGGCTATCCGAAGTTGTTTTTTCAAAACCACCCTATTCTTTTACAAATGACCTATGTTTTTGAAAAATATCCTTTTTACAAAAAGTTTCTGAAGGACTTTTTCAAAAAGCTAAATTGATTTATATCAAAATAAACTGGCAGAACCCTAGCAGAACTCGGCCAGAGTTCGGCCATAGTTCGGCCAAGATGAACGTTAGTGAACGTTTGATTTTGAACTTTGTCACCCTTCAGTTGCGGTTTGTTACAAAGAGTTCTGTCCGAATTCTGCCCAAATTCTGTCAGAGTTCTGTCTTTGGAAAAACTATAAATAGAGAAGTATTTCGATCATTTCAAATCACCAATTCACTTATAATCTCTTCTCTTCTTAAGCTTACTTTCTTCCAAAGAGTTCTCAAAAAGCTTTCATTTTCAAATTCCAAGCCAGTTATAATCCTCTAGTCGATTTGTCAGTGCAGTGCAGTCTAGAAGTTTCAGAGCGATTGTAATCAGAGGCTTGATAGAAGATACAACTCTTCACAATTGAAGTTGGTCGAGTTCTTCGTATCGAAGCTCGCGTCTGTAGAAGTTGCAAGGACTTCGTATGAAAACTTACGGGATTTTCCAATAGTGGATTCAACTGGAAGCTAGAGTTCTTCCGACTGGACTAGTCCTCACAAGAGAAAAACCAGTATAAATCTCGGTGTTTGAGTTTGTCTTCTGATCACTTTTTATTTCTGTCATTTACTTTATGATTATTTTTATATCTGTGATCTAATTGCTAACAAAATTTTTAACAATATTCCGCTGCCTACTCTATTGACCCCCCTCTATAGTATTCTGCTTTACGATTTCGTTTCTACAGATTTGACATGCCCGGTATTTCCTTGAATATTCGATGGCGTCTGACACCATGGTTTGTTTGCCATTGACTGTAAAAGAATAGAATAATTATCGAAGGACTGAACTTAGACTCACAATACAAACTCGCTTGTACAAAGAAAGCCTAGGGACGAAAACCTAGGTACATCAATCTAAGTACAATTATTTATTTTAGATTCTGGGGGGGTGACGATAGAGGCTAGGGAAAGCGACGGCAGCTCTGCCTTACTCTTTGGACGATCGGGTGTAGCCCTGGCTCTGGAGAAGAAGTACTTGGCGTTGATGAAGAAATGCTCTCTTTGTTCTCTCCGTATACTCCTCTGTCCTTTCGATCTCTATATATTCTCTCTCTAATTCTCTCTGGATCCGAGCCGGGGGTCCTCTCTCTGTCTCTCCTTGTTCTTTGCAAGGGAATGGCACCTTGCTATTTATAAGAATGGGGGGGGGGGCATCCTTAGGGTTTTGTAATGATTGCCCATTCTCAAAAGTCGGCGGCCTGAAAGTTAATTAATCTGGGTCGTCCATCTTGCATATAATAGATTTAAGCAATTAATGTAATTGTATTAAATCTTTGTGGACAATAAATGTTGATTGCCATGAATATTCGCGACTTATAATGGCCTGCCACGTGTCTAATTTGCTCGATTTGATTTGATCTGGGCATTTATTGCAACAAATCTGATTAGGATTTGTTAACACCTATAATTCCAGGAAGATAAGACTGCCACGTGTCTCAATTATCTTGGAAGAGCCGCAGATGAGTGGGCTGTATGAGACTAAATGGCCGCATGAAGATGGGCAGCCGCATGGGGATGAACAACCGCATAAAGATGGGAAGCCGTATGGGAGTGGGCATCCGCATGCTGATGGGCGGTCGCATAAGGGATGCAGCCGCATGCTAATGGGCGGCCGCATAAAGGATACAGCCGCATGAAGATGGGCAGCCGCAGCCGCATGCCTCAGGATTAGATGGATTCTGCCAGCTGCGAGAAGATTTTTTCCTCTTTCCTAGGGACGCGCCATTACGTCAGTCATTATTGTACCTTTTTGTCAAAGCTGTCATTTGTCAGAGCTGTCAGCTGTCAGGGCATTAAATGCAGCAAAAGACGACGGAAAGAAGCTGTTGAAGGCCACGTGGCTCCTCTCTGGGCCGCATGAAATTATTCGAGCCGTATAGACGTTTGAACCGCATGGATCCCTGAGCCGCATGGGCTCTCTGAACCGTATGGGGATCCTTGGCCGCATGAACCTTTCTTTATTCTTTTCCATGCTTCTACAAGACCCCCTTCAAAGTTTTCAATTTACAAAATTGAAATACTTTGAATAAGATGCATGGCTATGTATAAACTCTTCTGGCCGCATAAGATGTTCTGGCTGCATGGGTGTCTCAGCCGCATAGCCCTCTCAGCCGCATGGCCATCTGAGCCGTATGGTCATTCCAGCCGCATGGCCATCTGAGCCGCATGGGCTCCTTGCCACGTCTTCATGCCATGTGTGCAAATCTTTTGCATTGATTGCCTTTGATTTGCTGTCAGATTCAAGACCGCTTTTTTGGGACAGGATCCCAAGAGTTCGGCCTTTACTTAGTCAGTTCGTCTTGATAACCGAAGAGTCGATTTTCCTGCCGCACATGGATCGAAGCGCCCTCTTTTTTGCCTATAAATATGAGCGTGTTCAGTCGGAGAGATTTCTTTACTCTCTCTCTCGTTTTCAACTTTTGCTGCCCTAATTTTCTGTCTCTGTCTTTCTTCTCCGACCGTCGGACGACCATGGCCCCCAAGTCTTCCAAAGCTGCCTCTGCGAAGGGCAAGAAAGTGGCTTCTTCATCGGCCACAACGCCTAACGTGCACCCTGACGTCTATCCTGCTTTCAAGGATAAGGATTGGATGGAACATTGAACGCTTTGAACCCTAAAAAACCATGGCTCTGTTGCATATTTTATGCACAAGCCTCCGTTCTTCATCATTATTGAACCGCCCAAGTTCAACATGATGAAGCCGCATATATTGCATGGGCCGCATGGCCTTCTCATATCTGAACCGCATGGGGCATGTCCTGTCTCTGAGCCGCATGAGAAGGATTTGAGCCGCAGGAGCACTTCTAGATTTGAACCGCATGAAGTCTTTTTGAACAGGACCACATGAGCTCCTGATGAATCTGGGCCGCATAAAGCTTCGCTAAGACGTATCGCATAAGCTCATCTGCTAAATAGAAACGCATAAGCTCAACCGAACCGCATAAGCTTTATCGAAGCAGTACCGCATGAAACCCAACTGAATTTGGGCTGCATAAGGCTACGTTGAATCGAGCCGCATAAGCTCATAGGAGTCTTTTAAGAAGCTCCAAGTTTTCCCCTTTTTAACCATCTTTTAATCCTGTTTCTTTTGTTCTTTCTTCAGTAAATCTGCCAGTCAATGCTGCCGCAGAACCCCTGGTGGGTTCAGCCCAATATGCCATGGGTGTGCAGCTCGACAACTTGGTTCGACGTGTGTCAGATCAGCTTTCCGCCGATGAGCCTTTGGAGAGGGTGAACGTCATCAATAACCAGCCTTTCCACTTTTTTTGTACTATGATGAACTCGGGAAGGCTAGAAGGAGAGTATCTGAAATCGGCCTTTCTCTTCGGGGATGCTCTATCCATAAAGAACCCCCGAGTGCTGGACATTTCTGAGAGCTGGGACTTTACTGTGGACGGGGTGGAGATCCATATTCCCGAAATGGAACGTCATTTTCCCCTCTCGTGGTTCAATATGGTACCGTTGAGCAGGAGGATGGTGGGCTCCCTAACTCCAACCCAATCGGGGATGTTCGTGGACAACATCCATTATAATAAGAATATCGGGTCAGCATATGCGAGCAGGGACTCGGTCAGTCGGAGCGTAATGGGACTAATTTTGGGTACTTTTATAAACGTATCTGGTCCCAACTTCATGTTTACTCCAGTCGATACCTTCCTGAATCAGCTCGCTCGTAAGGGGTCTTATCCTGTTGGCAGGTTGTCGCTGCTGAACTGGATAAACCCCATCCCTACGTGGGCCAACCTGACCTCATGGATCCTGAAAAAATACGAGGCATTCCTTCGGGAGATTGACCTGTATTATGCCATCCGGGGCACCTGTTACGGGTTACCCATCAACAAGCCATTATTCATGGCTCTTTTGGAAATGTATAACCGGCGGACAAAAACTTTCTTCGCGCTCGGAGGGGAGTTGGGACTTGCTCTCCATGAAATGCATGTTGTTTCTAAGCTGCCATGGGGGTGGCGAGGCCTTTGAAATATACACTCCGACAAACGAAGAATTCGAGGATCTGGATCGATGATTCCCGGGTTTCGTTGCCGTGTATCGAAAACTGCTATGCCACCATAGTATCTGTCATCAAACGGCTATCAAGAAGAACGATAGCTCAGAAGGAAACGCTCCCCATACCACGTCCTGGGTTTCATATCTTTTTTCAAATTAAGTCCCTCTGGCCGGGTTTCTTCCCGAGGCGCTCAAACTCAGGGGGAGATAAATAACCTGATGTCGAATACCAAGAGGTCGAGGTCCACCAGTGACAAATTTGGGAGTCGTACTGACTCCTTCAGCTATTTCTACCATGGTACCCGGCAGATGTCTGAGAAAGCGCTCTTGGCCGGATTCTTAATGGTGTGGTTACGAAACTGCGTAGTTTCGGGAGGGGCCGGTTCTATTGAAAGGATCAGCCGCCACTTCATCCTTTCTGCCGTGAAGCTGGTCTTCAAAGTCAGGCTGGCCCTTCTTTCAGCCATGGTGTGTAGCATACACCACGGTCTTCGCGCTTTTTCGTCCAAAGTCATTGCCCGCGAGACGACACTGGACTTTGAGCGAATAGAGCTACCCTACCATTATCTAATGGGGTGGCTATTGATGCATTATCGGTCGTTGATGAGGTCCGAGGCAGAAGACGGTGTTACCGCTGACGACGCTTTCCTCTTCCGATACCATCGTCAGCCTTGGGAATATGACACCATGCCAGCCTGTCGAAGGGCGTTGGCGAGAATAGATGGGCACGACTTCTTTGTGTATGTTCCTCAATTTACCGCTAGAGAAGTGAGGGGTGTACATGTTGACGGCATTGAACCTCCCCTCCTCTTATATGAAAAGATGCTTCTCTGGCTGTGCAATATTCGTCCAGCGTACCTGGTATATCGTTACCGCAATAACGTGTACCTGGAGCCCTACTTGCCTAGTAGATTCTCCCGCCAGTTCGGGTACAGCCAGCTGTTCCTTGATTGTCCCAGTACTTGCCTAGGCTATGAGGGCAGTGTCCTTGATGGTATTAGGGCTTGGCATTTTTACAATGCAGTTTATACCCGAGCTAGCTTCTCGGTCCCCGATGCTAATACGTCAGGGAAGATCTTGTACATGGCGGCCCTCTATCATGTTACGGCGAGCAAGCCGTCCGTTAATTTTGACATGAGTACCAGCTTTATTGTCGGTACTGGCTTGGCAGAGAAGCCCGAGGGATCCAAGAAGAGAAAAAAAAAGGCAAATATGATTCATGTGCCGGACTCGGAGTCCACGACGGCGGGCGAAGAGGATGATGAGCAGGATGCCGATAATTCGTTCCATCCCTCGGACGAGGAGGTGGGGGATCAGCCACCCATTGTGCCGGATGACATGGTGGCGGGGTAGCCGCCTGCTATGCCTGGTCCTTCGCGCAAGCGAAGCAGGCATATGTTCACTGATGATGGCAGAACCCACTCCACGAAGCGGGCTGCGGTAAGACGCCGCAGGCTGTATATTGTGGATGTTGACGCTGTTTCTGAGGTGATTTACATTTCACCTACCTTCTCCTTCTTTTTTCTAAACTATGGCCTAATCATTTTCTTTTGCTCTTTGTAGGCGTCAGAGGAGTCAATTTCTCGGGACCCGACTGCTGAGGTCGATCTGGCCCTGACCACTTTGGTCAATGATATGTGCACCACTATCATTTCTGCTGGGGTTTTCCTGGAGGCGGCCGAGGAGTCCCGCCTTGCTGAGACCCCAGCCCATGGGGACGGGGGCTCTACTGCTCCTATTCCTGAGACAGCTGAATTTCAACGGGGTAACGCTGAACTGGCTGGTTCCTTTTCAGGGGTGGCTGGGGCAGAGAAACCAGTTGAATTCAACTTGGAGGTCGCGGGTGAGGAGACCACGTCAGTTGCGAGCGAGCTGCTGCCTCCATGCTCTTCCCTTGGTAAGATAAGCCGAATCTTAACTTGTGAGGAGGCCTATCTGCTCTATCATCAGATCCTTCGAGTTACGTCGATTGATGGTTGCTTTGGACGTACAGGTCCCGCCCCTTTGTTGTCGGTGACGGACATTGTCGGGGCGGACTCTACCGGAGGGGCTCTGATAGAAGCACGTGTGCCTCATTCTCTTCCAACCTATATTGAGGGGCCTCCAGCTGGGTCGAGTTCGGGAGCCCAAGTGGCAGCACAGCTGGGGCAGGGAACAATGCTTCCTGCATCCTCCTCTGCGAATATGGTTTCGGGGGTTAACCTTTCCGCCTTGCCGAGTATCCAAGCTCTTCGGGCGGTGGAAGAGGAGCTAGCCGCTATTCATGCGTCTTTTTGCACAGAATTTGTTTCCTTGGTGGCAGGGATGGCAAGTTCTGATGTTACTCCTTCGACACTGCCAGCCACACTTCCTTTGACGCCATCCTCTACAGAAGTTTTGGATGAAGTGTCACAGGATGTGGTTGACAGTTTTTACCGCCACCTGAAGAGAGGGGTCGAAGCAGCTGTGGAGAGGGGGACTCCCTTTGCTATGGCCCATCAGTACGCCGGTGGCCAAATCGACATCCTTAGAACGCTCCCTGGCGGGGCGGGGTTAGCTGTGCTTCTGGAGCCGAAACTGCTAGAGGCTGATCGACTTGTGACCCAATTTCACGTGCTGCGGCAAGCTGATTTGTCTGCGGCAATAGATCAAGAGCGCACTTTCCTCATAACCGCGGTAGAGAAGGTGAGGCTTGCTCGGGAATCGATCAAGCCGACCATACTGAAGGACCGTCATGATCTGTCCCAGTTATATGATCAATTGAGTCAAAGAAATGAAGATTGTACGGCTCGGGAAGCGACCGCCTCCCGCGGGGTAATCGACACCAAGGAGCAGATCCTTGAACTCCAGAGGAAGCTGGCCTTTCTGGAGTCTGAGCTCGAATCCGCCCGTGCCGAAAAGGGACATGTTATGCAGGAGGCTGACAGACTTAGTTGAGCTTCTGCCAATCTGGAGCTCGCCTTGAAGAAGATGGAAGATGGCTGGCGGGCACACATGTATTTTGATGATGCGGAACGGTTGTCCCAGGAAGCGGAGCGCCGAGCTAAGCAGCGGCTCAAACGGGGGACTGCCCTGGTGAAGAATCGTCGCCTGGAATTATGTAATACCGAACCATAGTCGGCCTTTTCTTCTTTTGTTATGTTCTTTTTGAGGGGGACATGGTCCCAGAATATGTAATACTTTTTTTTAGCTTCCAAATAAAAGAGTATACTTTATTCTAAACTTTATCTGTACAGCTTGTTGTGCTTGTGGTGTTATGGTAATGTTTGCCGCGAATAGAGGACTTGTTTGTGGACCTGTTACCCTTGGCATACCTTAGTTTTAGGTACGGATAACAAGTTTGATGGGGATACCTAGAACGATTCCACGACAAGGTGGTCATAGACGTTATAGGTATCGGGAGAAAGAATGCCATGGAGCAGCTGGGCTCCCGGGGCATGATGAGGAATGGTGGGCCTGTACTAAGAAACTTAGCAAAGGATATTTGTGGGCCTATTATCCTTGGCGTACCCTGACTTAGGATACGGATAATAGGATGAAAGGGAACCAACATACTTACTCAGAGGTAATGAGGACATGGCAAGTATGGGGGTTTTACCGCATAGTCTTCCTACTCAGAGGTAATGAGGACATGACAGGAGTGGACTCAACGGAGGATATTTGTGGACCTATTATCCTTGGCGTATCCTGGTTCAGGATACGGATAATAAGATGAGAGAGAACCAACATACTTACTCAGAGGTAATGAGGACATGGCAAGTATGAGGGTTTTACCGTGGAGTCTTCCTACTCAGAGGTGATGAGGACATGGTAGGAGTGGACTCAACGGATGATATTTGTGGACCTATTATCCTTGGCGTACCCTGGGGTTTTTTTTGGTACAGATAGTAAGTCGAGGAAGGACCAACATATTTACTCAGAGGTAATGAGGACATGGCAAATATGAGGGTTTCTTCGATGGAGCCTTCCCACTCAGAGGTAATGAGGACATGGCAGGAGTGGGCTCCATGAAGGGGTACATAGGACGACTCAGAGGTAATGAGGACATGGAAGTTCTATGTAGAGGGGTGATTTGTTTTTGGCGGAAGTGAAACGACTCAGAGGTAACATCGACGTGGTCGTTTTAGAAATTTTGTGGATCCTTTACCCTTTTTGTGCACTGAGAGTGCGGGTAGTGGATCATGAGGGAGGAGCTCTTTCAGAGAAATAAGTTCAGAGGTATGATCATACATGACTTACTACCTAAAAGAGTGACCGGAATGTGAGTTCAGAGGCACCTGCGGGTCTATAACTTGATAATCTGAGATATTTAGAAGAATGTGAGTTCAGCGGTACAAAAGAGTACATGACTCGACGATCTGGAATATTGTGAATATGAGTTCAGCGGCACCAGCGGATACATAACTCAATAATCTGGAATTTGGAAGTGTGAGTTCAGCGGCACCAGCGGGTACATAACTCGATGATTTGGAGTGTTGTGGACGTGAGTTCAGCGGTACCGACGGGTACATAACTCGATAATCTAGAATTTGGAAATGTGAGTTCAGCGGCACCAGCGGGTACATGACTCGATAGTCTGGAAAATGTCGTATAAACATAATATTTCTTCAGGAACTTGCCGTTGACGGGCAGCATGAGCAAGTCTCCATTTTGTTTTGCGAGGCGGTAAGCACCGTTGGAGAATACGGCCTCAATGGTAAATGGACCTTCCCATTTTGGCTGGAATTTGTCGACGGTTTTGTGAGTCATGACCATCAGCCTCCGAACTGCCAGAACAAGATCGCCCACTTGGAATGTTCTGATTTTAACCTTCTTATTGAAGGCTCCGGAGATGCGTGCTTGGTATAGCTCGATTCGTTGCTGAGCTAAGAGGCGCTTTTCATCTAAGACCTCCAACTCTTGTAGCCGGCGATAGTAGTTATCGTCCGTCGTCAATTGATAAGTGAGAGCGACGCGGAGCGAGGGTATTTGAGTCTCCAATGGGAGAACTGCCTCACTCCCGTACACCAGGAAGAATGGTGTGTTCCCTGTGGCCCTTCAAGCTGTGGTACGGTACGCCCATAAGCATTCACCAAGCTTCTCGTTCCAGTCGCGTTTGTTGGACGATACGAACTTCTTGAGAAGTTTGATGATTGTTTTGTTGAATGCTTCTGCCAATCCATTAGCTGCTGGATTGTATGGTGTTGAAGCAATATTCTGGATACGGTGCTTGTCGCAGAACCGATAGAAGGTGTGGTTTGTGAACTGTGGACCATTATCGTGGATGATCCTTCGGGGCAGTCCAAAGCGATAAATGACGTGGTGCTTGAGGAAGCTGATCATGTTTGAAGTTTTGACTTCTGCAAGCGGGACAGCTTCCGCCCATTTGGAGAAGTAATCTGTGATTGCGAGTATAAAGCGATGTCCTCGGGAAGAAGGTGGGGTGATCGGACCGATGATATCCATTCTCCATGCTTCGAATGGCCAGGATGCTACTGTCGGATGTAGGAATTCGGATGGTTGGTGGATGAAGTCTGCGTGGACTTGGCAAGCTTTGCACTTTCTTGTATAGTCTATCGCATCTGCTACCATCATGGGCCAGTAGTAGCCCATTCGACGAAGACGGTCTTACAATTTTGGGCCAGGCTGATGGGCCCCGCAGACACCGTCATGAGATTCGCGTACGGCTTCCTTGGCATCTGCATTTGACAGACATCAAAGCAATAATCTATCATAGGATCGGCGATACGGCATTTTCGTCTCTGTATCGTAGAAGAATCTGAGAGAGCGCCTTCTGATAGAGGTAGCTTCCTTTGGGTTCTCGGGCAGGATGTCGTAAACTACAAAGTCAATGAATGGTTGTCTCCAGTCTGGGACTTCGTCGATCGTCTGAGCGAAATAACTTGCCACAAATTGAACATTATTCTTGAGACAGACTAGTTCATGGCCTACCACATCCACTGATTGGCGAGCATAGTTCGGAACCGCTAGGGAAGCGGCAAGGCCAGCTAAGGCATCGGCTTCGATATTTTGGAGTCTGAGAACGTATTCGATGAAGAACCCTTCAAATGACGAGATGATATTGATCGCTATTTGGTGATAGGGGATCATGTCTTGATGGCGAACCTCGTATGAACCCCGGATCTGATTGACGATTAACTGTGAATCGTCGTATGCTTCAAGATATTCTACCCCCAGCTCTCTTGCAAGTTGGAGGCCAATGACCAAAGCATTGTACTCGGCCACATTATTAGAGCAGGGTTCTGCGAGGGAGTAAGCGCGATTGATCACCAATCCGAAAGGAGAAACCAGCCCTACCCCGACTCCGACGACGATATTGCCCTTAGGTCCGGTCCTTGAGGCACCGTCGAAGAACATTTGCCATATATCATCGTGAGAGGTTGCATGTGAGTCGACGACCTCATCTGGGATTCCTTCATATATCCTGGACGACTCCGAACCGGGGTGGGCTTCCAAAAAGTCTGTCAGGGCTTGACCTTTAACAGCCTTTTGCGGGACGAAGATCATATGGTAGGGGGACAGTAATATTGCCCATGTAGCGAGGCGAGAGCTGAGTGCCCCTGGTTTAGTCATGAGGACCCTGAGAGGGTTGACTCTTGAGATCACATGTATGGTTTGTCCCGTGACATGGTGTCGCATCTTTTGAATGGCGAACACCAGGGCGAAGCATTCCTTCTCCACAGCGGTATATCGGTGCTCTGGCCCGATCATCATTCGGCTGAGGTAATATATAGCTTGCTCATGGCCTGCATCGTTGTTTTGTGCTAGCAGAGCGCCAAGGGAATGCTCCATTGCTCGTACATAGAGCAGGAATAGTTTTTCAGCAACCGGGGCCACCAAGACCGGAGGGTTCGACAAATATTTTTTGATGCTATCGAAGGCACGCTGACATTCTTCGTCCCATACGAATGAGACGCCCTTCTTCATGAGATGGGTGAATGGCTGACAATGTCCGGAGAGGTTGGAAATGAACATCCTAATGTAAGCTAACCTTCCTTGGAGGCCTCGAAGTTCTCGAAGATTTCTCGGGGGACCCATCTCTATGATTGCCTTTGTCTTCTCAGGGTCTACGTGGATACCCTAGGCGGTGATGATAAAACCCAAGAACTTTCTGCTGGATACGCCTTAGAAAGATTTTGTGGAATTCATCTTCAGGTTGTGTGCTCGCATCAGGTTGAATACCGTCCTCAGATCCTGCAGATGGTCTCCCTTATGGCGACTCTTGACGGCGATGTCATCAACATAGCACTCCACGGTCTTGCGTAAGTGATCCCTGAAGATGATACTCATGGCTCTTTGATATGTGGCTCCAGTATTCTTTAAACCGAAAGGCATGACTGTGTAGCAGTATATGCCAATCGGTGTTCGGAATGATGTATGCTTTTCATCGTCAAAAGACATCTTGATTTGGTTGTACCCCGAAAAGCCATCCATGAATGACATGCGTTCGAAGCCGCATGTGTTGTCGATCATGATGTCTGTGATAGGGAGGGGAAATTCATCTTTGGGACATGCCTCGTTCAGATTGCGGAAGTCGATGCAGATTCGAATCTTCTCATTCTTCTTGAGGACCGGTACTATGTTGGCGACCCAGTCTGGATGTTGCTCCTCGCGAATGAAGCCGCTGGCTATGAGTTTGTTGACTTCGGCTTCGATTGCATCCATGATGCCTGGAAGAAAGCGTCGTTGTTGTTGCTTGACTGGCTTTGCATCTGGCCGAATGTTGAGTTTGTGAAGAGCAATATCGGGATTTAATCCTGGCATGTCTTCATAGCTCCAGGCGAACACATCAATGTATTCTTTGACGAGTTCCAGTAGCGATTCTCGTTCTTCGACTGTCAGGCTTTTACTGACGAAGATTGGTTTTGGAGAAGATTCGTCGCCGAGGTCGACCTGTATAACCTCATCTTCAGTAGGAGGTTCTCTCTGTTCGAACAGCTTTTCCCATTGTGTATCCAGTTGTTGGGCCCACGGCTCTAACTCGAGGATTTCAGGAATGTCTTTATCTTCTTCGTAAGCATCGGCGAATGCCATATTGACTGACATGACTTGTCTGAATACGTCTCCGATGCTGGCATTCGAATCAGAAGTTGGTGACCCGGTTGAATGTGAATGCCAGTCGCATTCCTCATCTGAACTTTCAGGGGTCGTTGCGGGTGTAACATACCCTAGCCCACATTGGGTCTTGCTATAGTAGTCCCGTGGTTTGCCAGCCGGAACTGGTGGCTTTAAAGGTAATCGTCGACCGGTGCCGTAGTTCAAGCCTGGCATAGTCTCCAGATCATACCCCTGTTTTTGCATGAGGTACTTGGATTGGGGGCTATAATGGTACAGAGGCAGTCTCCCGGTATCTGATTCAAGATCGACCTTCTCTATAGTGAAGTACTGTGGATCGTCCTTCCGGCCAAAGATGATTGGATGGTCCCTTCCCTCGATTATGCAGTACGCACCTTCCGCGGGAGTTAGCTGATTTACGGTATAAACATTTGTCACCTGTGTACGTAGGTGAGTGCCTATACCGTGTTCCATAGCATACATTGTACAAAGCTTATTAAGCTCGGTGTAGTTCAAAGATAGCCTTTTATTGATGAAGTAAGGTATCTTTTCTAGCAGGATTACATCATCTGCAGAGGAAACGTCAGTATGGGCAGCCACATACTTGGCCAGTTCTGGTTCTTTTTTAGCCACCCCCTGTATAAATGAAGACTGAGAGGATGACCTGGGCAGCTTGATCGTCAGGGGTTCTGCCGGTGGAGCAGATCGTGGAGTCGTTGGCAAACTAGCGACCCCCAGTTTGGTATTCGATGCTGGGCGGGGAGTTGTTGGCTCGCTAAAAGCCCCAGACCTTGCATCGGGGTGACGATTCTTCTTGGGAAGGCATATCGTCATTGGCTTGTCGGAGGGGTTGAGCTTCTCCTTTTGTGGTTGGCCGACTCTAGGCAGCCTGATTGTCAGTGGCTCCGTTGTGGGTCTGGGCGCTTGGCCGGATCTTGGCATCCGGATTATCATTTGCTCTTCTTGTGCCGAGAGGCTGATTGCGTCCTTACGCAGAGTGGCTGTAAGGGATGCGGACTTGTCAGGTTTGCGAGCTTGGAGGTGGATCGTCAAAGGTTCTTCTGATCCTGTGGCTATCTCGGTACGAGCTTGCACATCTCCTTTATCAAGGTGCCTCTTCGACTTTTCGTATAGGCAGGAGTCTGAGTAGTAGGATTCGACCCCTTTGAAGGGATCGATGTCGGCAAATTCTGTCCTCATGAAGCCGTGTTTGTCGACATACTTGAAGCACTGGTGTAGCATGGAAGGTACGATCATGTAATCGTGTATCCAGGGACGCCCCAAGAGGATATTGTAAGAAGTGTCCGTATCTATGACGTAACAGGTTACTTCTGACTGAAGATCGCCGATTTGGTACTTCAAGCGAATCTTTCCAATCGGGTAGCTCCTGCCCGAATTGAAACTGCTGATGGCGGTGCTTGTTGGCGTCAGACGATGCATAGGAATACGGAGATGATGTAACAGACCCTTCGGGATGATGCTTATGGAAGAACCAGGATCAATGTGCATTCGATCCACTTTTACGTCGCCGATGTATCCAGTGTAATATAACGGACGGTCGTGCAGGTTGGTTTTGATGAGCATATCCTGTGGAGTGAAGACAATGTTGGGCATCGCTCCCATGCAAGCGCTGTCTTGGAGATCTGCAGGCGGGCTCTCTCCTGTGAGGTTGACCTGAGCCAGATAGGCGTCGGCATTCTGGAGTGCATCGTTCAAAGCTGCACGAACATCCTTTGAGAGTCTCAGGAGCTCGTATAATGATAATTTGGCCGGTGTGTTGGCCAATTACGCCAAGATGTCGAAGTTGTAGGGCCTCTCCAACCCCTGCGGTGCCTCTTTTCGGAGGGATTTGTCAAAGCGAGTCTCCTTCAGCCTAGGCTTGTCGGTCGTCGGAGGCTGAGAAGGTCCCGGAGCGTCAGTAGTAGCTGGCTGATGATCTTCAGTCGAGTTATCAGCCCCAGGTTGGGATTGTGCCCAGACCGGGTAACGACAGCCGTGACTTCTTCGACATCTGCCGAGATCGTGCGGCAGGATCTGACTTTTCCACTTTTCTTCTTACGAATGGAAGGTGGTGTAGATTGAGTCACCTCGAGTACCAGGTCCAGATGGACCCACATAACCTCCCCCCGTGATGTGGTGGGGGGCACTAGACCAGCAGCCTAATCCCGGGGAGGTGAAAGATTAGCAATTTCTATTGTTGCCAGAGGGATGGGTACCACACCGTCTTGAGTTTCTGTTAGAGGGAAGCTGTCAAATTGTACTGACACCATATTGGCTGCCACAGTCACCTCTTCGAAATCGATGGCCAGAGCATTCGAATCGATGAGATGTTGGATGTACCGTTTCAGTTGGTAGCAGTCGTGTGTAGCATGGTGGACGTAGCGGTGATAATGACAGTACTTTGGGTTCTCCATTTCTGTCGGCCGAGGTTCCTGTCTTGGTGGAGGGAGCTGAATTCTGTCTCCTTGTATGAGCATGTCCAAGATGGACTTGACGTGGCCATCTTCGAAGGAGTAGGTCATTTGCGGCCATTGTTTGTCTGCCGATTTTGACTCAGGTTTCTGTGCTGTGTCAACCACCATAGCCTGCTTGCCCTTGTTGTCTCGATTGTTGGTGGAGCTACCCCCATTGTTGTTGTTGGCATTAGGACGCCTGCCCTTGTCTTCTCCCTCTGAGATGTGCAATCCCAGTTGGCGAGCCTTCTTCAACCGTTCTTCGGCGCTAGTGGCACTGATGATAAACATCTTCCAGTCCTTGAATTGACTTTCGTCCATCCAGAGGCTGATTGTTGGAAGCAGTCTCTTTTGGCAAATTTTAATTAAGGAGGAATTCGGATTACCGGACGGCAATTTCATGACGGTTTGGCAAAACCGCTCGATATAGTTCCTTGTCAGCTCTTTCTCTCCTTGAACAACGTCCATGAGGGTGGACATTGTGATGTCTTGTCCTACTTCGTAGAATCTCTCCAAGAACATGTGTTTGAAGCTGGCAAAGGAGTGGATGCAGTTGTCTGGCAGGTTGCGATACCAGTCGAAGGCGACCCCTTCCAATGCCCCAATGAATAATCGTGTAAGGATGGCATCGTCATGGGGCAGATGGTCGGTGGTGACCTCGAAGTAAGTGATGTACCGACTTACGGAGGTCTTCCCATCATATGGATTGATGTGGAATGGTTTATACTTTGGTGGGAAGGGAACATCTCTCCACGCAGCGGGATACGGTTGTTGTATCCTGAGGTCTTGGCAGTTTTCTCGGGCGTAGAACATGGCCCGGAGCTTATGGACCTCTCTTCTTGCCTCCCTGGCTTCGTCTGCAGCGGTAGGAGCCAACATTTCAGGAAGGATATTGCCCGGGTTTGGTGCCGCTGAGTTCGAGTCTGCATTGACCGCGGGACCCAAGTTTGTTTGGCCAGGCGTCCTTCCTTGCAGAGTAGGGAGGGCTGCTTTGATCTCGTCCACGGATTTGACCAAAGAGCGCAGTATGGCCTCCAGAGTGTCGATGCGTTGGCGAACACTGGGACCATCCTGTTCGTCATTTGTCATGAATGCCGTCCTGACATGAGTAGAAGTGGAAGGGACGGTGGATGACGTACACTCCGAATCATACCCCTGTAATGAGAAGTCATCGGGGTATATGGGAATGTCTTTCTCTGGTTCGGACTCAGAAGGAACAGTACCCCCAGCTTCCGAGTTCGCCTCGTCTTGGGAATTGTGGACGTCCTCGGGGGCGTCGGGATTTGCTGCATCTGATGGGAGAGTTGTTTCCCCCAGCTCGTCTCCTTGGAACATCGGATTGTCATAGAGGTTCGGAGGAGTGCTACCCCCAGTTCCAGCAACCCCCAGTGGTGTGGACGATAAATCTCCCACTGAAGCAGATTTCGTCTTTGAACGGGTACCTTGGAAAACTCCGGTGGTGGGCACTCGCTTAGACGACAGTCTCTTAGTCATAGTGGTTGAAATCTTTGGGCTGGAAACATTTTTCTTCTTTCCTCTCCCATCAGCGGGGATTTTCTGAGCAGAGTTGCAGGAGACGACAGAAAAGTGCCTCATCTTCTGAACATGTTTGTTGCAGTCTTTGGAAGACGGACTGCCGGTCTTCTCGTACCGTCGCATTATTGCAACAGCAGTTGACGATGATTTGGGTGCAGTGACGTCCGTGGGAGGACTCTTTGCACCCCGAGGCCCCTTCTCTTTCCTTGCGTTTGTGGAGGATAGCCTCACGCAAGTCAGATGGGTCCGGAGTGACCATGTTTGCTCCCTGGATTTTGGGAAACTTTTGGGAACCATCCTGTTCGTTTGCCGCCGGGGGCTGGACTCGAGTGGTTCTGTACAACTTTCCATCAGAGGCCCGCATAACAGTATGTGGAACGCTCGGATGGTCAGAGGTTGGGACAGCGGACTGAGCTTGCCAAGCTCGCGCTGCCCTAGACTTCTTCACTCTGGTATGTGAGGGCACATAATAGGAAGAGTCTAAGTGGTGCTGGAGAGAGTCAGACATGTCTTCTCGTGAACGCGAGAGATCATGACCATAGGATAGGCGATCGAAGACTGAGCCGCGTGGAGCAGGCGGCATGCGGTTGGAATCGATGGTCTTCATGCGGCTGGCAATCGTAGCCGCATGGGCTTTCTTCATGTGGCTGGAAGTCTCAGCCGCATAGGTCTTCTTCATGCGGCTGGAAATCCTGGCCGCATGAGTGTTATGCATTTGGCTGGCAGTTTCGGTCGTATGGAGATTATTCATGCGGCTGGCAATTTTGGCCGCATGAGTCTTCGTTTTGCGGTTAGTACCTTTGTTCGGTTTCTTCCTGGAGCACATAGAATCACTTTTTGCCCCTGCAAGTCCAGCATCGTAGTGCTTTCCTCTGCCGGACTTGGGGACAGTAGAGTCTTCTATGGCTTGAAGTGGGGCCGCATGAGAATCGCCTTCGCCGTCTTGGACAGCAGAGAGTACTCCGTCCAGAGCTTGGGAAGGAGCAAATGACTTTGGCTTCCACTCCCTGCGAGCCTTCTTTGTGCGGATTTGCTTCTGGACCGGGCCAGCGCTTCCTTCAGAGAGCATTTCTTCAAACGCCTGTGGGTCGAAGCGGACGACCATCTTCTGTTGTGCGGAGCCAAGTTTGGCTGCATCCGATTGCGTCACCAACTCCTCAGCCATGGAAAAGTTTGTCCCCAGCAGGGTCGCCATCGTGTTTTCCATTGATTGTAAAAGAACAGAACAATTATCGGAGGACTGAACTTAGACTCACAATACAAAATCGCTTGTACAAAGAAAGCCTAGGGACGAAAACCTAGGTACAACAATCAAAGTACAATTGTTTATTTTAGATTCTGAGGGGTGACGATAGAGGCTCGAGAAAGCGATGGCAGCTCTGCCTTACTCCTTGGACGATCGGGTACAGCCCTGGCTCTGGAGAAGAAGTACTTGGCGTTGATGAAGAAATGCTCTCTTTGTTCTCTCTGTATGCTCCTCTGTCCTTTCGATCTCTGTATATTCTCTCTCTGATTCTCTCTGGATCCGAGCCGGGGGTCCTCTCTCTGTCTCTCCTTGTTCTTTGCAAGGGAATGGCACCTTGCTATTTATAAGAGTGGGGGGGCATCCTTAGGGTTTTGCAATGATTGCCCATTCTCAAAAGTCGGCGGCCTGAGAGTTAATTAATCTGGGCCGTCCATCTTGCATATAATAGATTTAAGCAATTAATGTGATTGCATTAAATCTCTGTGGACAATAAATGTTGATTGTCCTGAATATTCGTGACTTATAATGGCCTGCCATGTGTCTAATTTGCTCGATTTAATTTGATCTGGACATTTATTGCAACAAATCTGATTAGGATTTGTTAACACCTATAATCCCAGAAAGATAAGACTGCCACGTGTCTCAATTATCTTGGGAGAGCCGCAGATGAGTGGGCCGCATGAGGCTAAATGGCCGCATGAAGATGGGCAGTCGCATGGGGATGAACAACCGCATGATGATGGACAGCCGCATGGGAGTGGGCAGCCGCATGCTGATGGGCGGCCGCATAAGGGATGCAGCCGCATGCTGATGGGCGGCCGCATAAAGGATGCAGCCGCATGAAGATGGGCAGCCGCAGCCGTATGCCTCGGGATTAGATGGATTCTGCCAGCTGCGAGAAGATTTTCTCCTCTTTCCTAGGGACGCGCCATTACGTCAGTCATTATTGCGCCTTTTTGTCAAAGCTGTCATTTGTCAGAGCTGTCAGCCGTCAGGGCATTAAATACAGCAAAAGACGAAGGAAAGAAGCTGTTGAAGGCCACGTGGCTCCTCTCTGGGCCGCATGGAATTATTCGAGCCGCATAGACGTTTGAACCGCATGGATCCCTGAGCCGCATGGGCTCTCTGAGCCGCATGGGAATCCTTGGTCGCATGAACCTTTCTTTATTCTTTTCCATGCTTCTACATGTTTGGCCAATAGTATCCCATGCATCAAATTCGATCTTGTAATTTAGGACCAGGCTGATGCGCACCACAGACGCCATCGTGAGCTTCACGTAGTATCTGTTTTGCTTCATCTCCCTTAAGACAATGTAGAAGCATACCGTCAAATGATCGTCGATAGAGTATTTTAGAGGTGTGATTGTAGTAGAATTGGAGTGATCGCCGACGAATTGTAGTTGCTTCTTTGGGATCTTCAAGTAGAATGTCATGTACTGCAAAGTCGATGAAAGGAGCTCTCTAGTCTTCACTTGTAGTACAAACTTTGACTGAATTGCTGGATTCTAAATGCAAATTATTCTCGATGCAGAATAACTCTCTGTTGGTGATGACGAACATATGTTGTCTTTTCATAGGAATTGATAATACTGCTACTATATTAGCAAGTACATCAGCTTCTGTATTACAAGCTCGTCGTACATGTTCAATGAAGAAGCCTTTGAATGATGTAGCCAATTTGACATCTGCTTCATGATATGGAACGAGCTCTTGATGCCAAACTTTATACGTGCCTCTAACCTGATTGACAATCAGTTTAGAATTTCCGTAGACTTCAAGGTATTTGATATCCAATTGTTTGGCTAATTGGAGACCGATGAGTAGAGCATTTTATTCAGCAACATTATTAGGACACGGCTCATCCAAAGAATAAGCTCTCTGAATGGCCAGTCCTTCTGGTGATACCAGAACGATTCCAACTATGGCGACGATAGTGCCCTTGGGTCTGATTCTAGATGCACCATCTAAGAATAGACGCCAAGCAAATATTCCTTCTTAAATCATGTTGGATTTCAGAGTTTCATCAGAAATTTCGTCATAGAGTTTAGATATCTCAAGGATCGAATGAGCAGCCAGGAAATCAACTAGGGCTTGACCTTTAACGGACTTTTGTGGGACATAGACCATGTCATACTGTGCTAGCAATATGACCCATGTAGCGAGTCTGAAATTGAGTGTACTGAGTTTCTTCATCAAGAATCGGAGAGGGTTGACTTTGGAGATGATATGAATGGTTTGGCCCGTAATATAATGTCGTATTTTCTGGACAGCGAACATCAGAGCTAAACATTTTTTTCTACTGGACTATATCGGTGTTCAACACTGATCATCGTGCGACTGAGATAATAGATGACTTGCTCATGACCTTCCTTGTTCTTTTGGGCTAGTAAGGCACCCAGAGAATGATCCATTGCTCGAACATACATCAGAAAGGATATTCCTGTGACTGGAGGCACTAGGACTGAAGGGTTCATCAAGTACTGCTTTATGTCTTCAAATTATTGCTGACATTCGTCAGTCCAAACGAAAGATACACCTTTCTTCATTAGTTGAGTGAACGGTCTACAGCGTCCAGAGAGATTTGAGATAAATCTCCTGATGTACACAAGCCATCCCTGGGATCCTCGTAGCTCTTTTAGGTTGCATGGAGGACGTATCTCTTGAATGTCTTTGACTTTTTCGGGGTCAACGTGTATACCCTTAGAGGTAATAACGAATCCGAGGAATTTGCCACTAGAGACTCCCAAGAATGACTTGGTTGGATTTATCTTGAGTTAATGTTGGCGCATTAGATTGAAGATAGTTCTTAAGTCTTGGATGTGATCTTTCTTTATACGAATTTTGACAGCAATATCGTCAACATAGCATTCAACTGTCTTTCGTAAATGTTCACAAAAAATGGTACTCATGGCCTGCTGATAGGTCGCACCAGCGTTCTTGAGACCAAACGACATTACTATGTAGTAGTAGACTCCTAAAGGAGTAGAAAAATATGTATGTTTTTTATCTTCAGGGTTCATCCTGATTTGATTGTATCCAGAAAACCCGTCTATGAAAGATATCCGCTCAAACCCGTAAGTGTTGTCGATCATGACATCAGTGATCGGAAGAGGAAACTCATCCTTAGGACAAGCTTCATTAAGGTCTCTAAAGTCGATGCAGACTCGAAACTTTCCTATTTTCTTTATAACTGGGATGACATTAGCCACCCAATCGGGATGTTGTTCTTCTCTGACAAAGCCAAAGCAATGAGCTTCTTGACTTCAGCTTGTATAACGTCCATCATATCAGGTCTGAATTGATGCTATTGTTGTTTAACTAGCCTCATATTTGGCAGGAAATTGAGCTTGTGGGTAGCGATATGAGGATCTTATCCCAGTATATCCTCATAGCTGCAGGCGAATACGTTAATGTATTCCCGAATGAGCTGGATCAGTTCTAGTTTATCTGCTTCATAGAGACTTTTGCTGATAAGATTGGCCTTGGAGAAGATTCATCTCCGACATCGACCTGGACCAACTGATCTTCGGTAGGTGGTTCGCGTTGCTCGAAGCGAAGTTCCTATTGAGTATCCTTCATTTGTGCCCAAGTATCAGATTCAGGGACTTCAGCAAAGTCGTCGTCGTCTTCTAAGAACTCGACGGTCACCATATTTGAAGATAAGGTCACCCGATGGACGTGACCTATGCTGGTGTCCGAATCCTATGAGGCATAGTCAGAATAATTAGATCTCTCTTCTTTGTCAGACTCAGAAGCGTCTGGGGTCGTGATCGACGAGGTGTAGCCTAACCCATGCTCTGTTTTATTATAATATTATAGCAATTTTTCTTTTAGAGCAGGTATACGAATAGGAGTTCGCCTTCCCCTACCACCATTGAGGCCAGTTTTGAATTTGTAGCCCATCTTTTGGATGATGTTCTTCGATTGTTGACTATAACGACGTAGTTGAAGTCGTCCATTATCGTCATTTTTAGTATCGCTATCGGATGTAGCCTTTTGATTCAATCTTTTGCTGAAGAAATAGGATGTTCATCTTTCTTCCGGGAGGGAACCAGAAAGAATGAATCTTGTAATAATTCCAGTGATACTTCATCTTGAAGAGGTTGAACTGCCCCCTAATGTAAGGGGTTCGAAGTTATCCAGGATTTCTAGATTACATCGAGTATAATAATTGACATTAGTATACTGCAAAGGAGATGCTACTTTATTGATAATTACATCATCATTTATAATAGTGCTCTTGATCTTAGCCGATGGCTTGCTAAGATTGATAACAAGAGCAGGGGAAGGAGAAGGTGAAGGTTTGTTACGACAAAGGTCGATAACAAGAGGCTCAGAAGAGGTGAGCTCCCTATGCTTCGTCTTTTCAACAAGAGGGTGCTTGACGGAAGGAGAGAGATTGATGGTCAGCATCTGAGAAGACGAGGGACGAGAAGTACGTCATTTGACCGAAATCACCTGGACATCATCCGGATTCTCTTGACGTTCTTCTTGGGTGTCCATGGCCAGTACCACTTTCATGAACTCTTCTTTGTACATTCTAGAGTCCGTAAAATATGTTTCGATACCTCAAAAGGGGTTAAGATCAACCACTTCTTTGCGGACTTCTCCGTTGTCATCCACATATTTGAAACATTGATGGAGAGTGGATGGCACAATATTATGTTCATGCAACCACGGTCTTCCCAACAAGACATTATAGGAGACGTGATTGTCAATCACATAGAAAGTGACCTTCGTGCGGAGATTGCCTATTTGGAATTTCAGGCGGATCTTTTCCAACGGTTCGCTTCTCCCGAAATTGAACTCCAGAATAGTCATGATTATTGTAGAGAGATTATGAACTGAGATCTTCAGCGCTTCCAATAGAGTCTTTGGCATAATACTGAGTGCAGATCCTGGGTCGACTAGAATGCGATCGACCTTCATGGTATCGACATATCCCGTATAGTAGAGAGGTCGGTCATGTCAATTATCTTCTAAGAGCATATCATCTTGAGTGAAGGTGATATTGGAGATCAGCTCCATCACGCTATGATAGTGGGAGCATGCCATCGGTTCTTCGTCTGGTTTCTTAAGATGGGCAAGACAAGCGTCTGCTTTTATTAAAGCTTCACTTAACATCTCTCGGGTTTTCCTTGAGAGACGCAGGAGTTCGAAAATTGATAACCTTGTCGGAGTATTGGTCAGTTGAGCCAATATGTCAAAGTTATACGGCTTTTCAAGTCCAAGAGGTAAAGTTTTCTTCAATATTTTATCGAAGTAAACTGGCTTTTTGCCTTTGTCAGCCACTGTTGGTTTGAGAGAAACTGGTTCCGCTTGAGGTGATGACGTTGAAGCATCGTTGATGACAGGTGGAGAAGATGCTGAAGGGGCATCAGAGACTGGAGAAGGAATGGTTGTATTCTCTTATCCATCTGGATAGTCTCTAAGATAGAGCCTCCCAGATCGAGTACCATTCATGGCTTCTTCTTCTGGAACTGCTACAAAGGACACAATGTTACAGTTCTTCATTCTACTCTTGCTTCTGGATGACTTCTTTTGAAGACATGAACGAATTTTTCCAGAATCCCAGTCCAACACGGGACTGATTGTGTTAAAGACGTAGGGAAAGGGGTATAGGAGACCCTTTCCTATCATTTAATCCAGGGGCTTTCTGTAGATCATATTCCGTCTTTGTCATCAGTTCGCGGTACTATTGACTATATAGATGGAATACTGGCTGGTAATTAATTTTTAGCTTTGGTGTCACTGCTTCGGCAGAAGAAGGCGAAGCTGCCGCTAGGATGAAGGTAGCATCCAAAGGTAGAAAATGATCACTCTGGGATGAAGGTAGCTTCAGGCGAATACGTCAATGTATTTCTGAATGAGCTGGATCAGTTCTTGTTTATCCGCTTCGGGAAGAGTTTTGCTGATAAAGAGTGTGTACAAGAGTACAAGTTGATTTCTAGAAAAGTACAACTATAGGAATCTGATCAGAAGACGATCACTTTATCCCTTGGACGATACGATGTCAAAGAAAAAAGCCTTTGGAGAAGTTTCGTTTCCGTCATCGACTGGACCAAATGATCTTCGGTAGATGGTTCGTGTTGCTCGAAGTGAATCATTTACGACAATGGACCTCAGTTCATCAGTCAGAAGTTCACTCGATTTTATGATGATAATCGGATCAACAATGTTGCTTCTACAGCCTACAATCCTGCAGCTAATGGTTTGGCAGAAGCATTCAACAAAACAATCATCAAGCTTCTCAAGAAGTTCATTTCCACCAATAAACGAAACTATAGAAAAAAGCTTGGAGAATGTGTCATGACCCGTACCCGCTTTTTCGGATATGAGACATGTCCAAGCCAGTCTACGCCGCAGAGTCGGCGGTAGAGCGCTGTCAAGCACGCAAGAAATAAATGCTCAAAATAAACTTTATTGCTCATTCACATAACTAAATTTGATTACAACATTTACAATATTTATAATTAAAAAAATACAAAGTTCTAACAATTAATGAAAATGATACAACTGCTATCTATTTCTAGGTTGACCTCAGCATACCCAAGCCTTCCCAATGCTAAGAGTGGTCGCAGCTAAACTTGAAAAATGTTGGTTTCCAGTCAGGAATAGAACGAGTACAATCTCACAACAGATTCAATAAGTGAAAAAATCCATAAATCTGTAAATAATAATGAAATACACGGCGCAAAGACAATGATAGAATTATGACAGAAACTGAGCATGGTGAACAAGGCAGATGAGTACTAAAACAGAGTAGACCTTTAACTAGCAATGTAAACTGTAGAACCAGACACTGTACCTATCTAGTGAGTTGAAATACTACTTCGACATGCACTACAACAAAAATACCCTTTAATGACGCTTGATATGGGGTTTTAATGACGGCTGATAAAGAAGCGTCATTAAATTTCAGCCAGACTGTAATCTATGACGGTTATATATAAAAGCGTTATTGAATGTCTCTAAGTGGTACGAGCGTTATGGAAAAAACACAAATTTTAAGTCGAAATTTCGACTCTCCCGCACTTACTCCCGCACTTAAGTCGAAAAGCCCCCTTCTCCCGCACTTACTCTCTTTCTCCTTCTCTCTCTCCCGCCGCTCCCCAACTCCCTTCCGCCCTCTCTGGCGCTCCGGCGCTCCCGATCAACTACTCTCAGCCCGCTCCGGCGCTCCCGATCAACTCCCCTCAGCCCGCTCCCCTCTCGCCGTGCCCCAACTCCCCTCAGCCCGATCAACTCCCCAAGGTTTGTCCTAATTTTTTTATTTTGTGCCCTAATTTCTGCCTCGATTTGATTTTAGTAAAATGCCCTAGTGCCTCGACTTGATTTTAGTAAAATGCCCTAATTTTGACCTAGTTTCTATTTCCTAGTTTTCGAAAGATGGCTGAAATATCTTTGAATGCATGTTTGGAAATCTTTGAAAGAATTTTCTTTTTTTTACTAATTTGTGATACATTTTCTTCGTCCGCGCATTGGTTCATCTTCTTGTTTCTTTCTTTGTTGGTTCTTGCAGTGTTGAAGGGTGTTAATTCCATTGCTTACAAGTTCAACTTCATGGAGACACGTTCGGGTAGCAAGGTTTGTTTTGGTTCATGGAGACATGTTCTTTTCAATTGCCCTATTTTCTAGAAATCATGGACAAGAAAGAGATCAATGTCCCTGTAACGTCGTGTATGACACATGTTGAATACGGCATTTTTACACTCGAAATTACTCCAGGTCACGCAGAAATCGGTACCGTGTCTGTGTATGTGCCATGTCATATTGTCTTTAAATCAAGTCCTGTTCCTTTTAGATTAAAATACTCCAGGCAATACAATTTATTTTTTACAGTGTGCACGTTGCTCATGCATCGAGAGTGGGATGGATCTTTGACATCAATATATGCAATTGTTTGACTGTACATCTTTAGATTAAATGATATCGGTCATGTTGGATGTGAGCGTTGACCAACTTTTTTTTTAGGTTTATTTGACCCTCTTTTGTAGTTATGTAGATGATTCATATAATGGTTGATTCCAGAATTCATCTCATATAAAACCTGATTTTGGGATTCAAGTACAACACATAACCTGAGAATTAGTTCACTGATTTCCCATTTAATTCATCGACACTCACATGATACACAAGTATATAGACATAATACATCAATGAGATATCAGTTGAAATCTGGAAGCAATGATATCACTAGAAGAATAAGGTTCTACTTTGTATATATGCAAGGTCAGTCGTACAATTACATTGAGCTTGAACTTCAGGGTAATCATATTGCCGTCTCGGGAAAAAATTCAACTACAGAACTAATATGATCAAGCAATGAAGTGCACAATTTCCTACATATAGACTCAGAGCATCCCTGGTACAACCTCTACATCCCAGTACTCGATATTGTTTCTTGCAATCCCTTGGACCCCTATACCCGGTAGGTTGATCATGGCACTCTGCCTATGCCATATGGGTATTGGCATATCCTATGATACCTACTGTTATCTACAGTTCTCTGTTCCAATATTGAACGAGTTATCAACGACTCGGGTTACCTGCATCAAGAGGTACCAAGGCTTGTTTATATCTGATATTCAAAACCAAGCCATGTAGTTGGTGTTAAACCAGGTACCCACTGATACTAGGTTGCCCCTAATGTGGGATAGCATAATCTTGAAGGTATTTCCTACTGTATCCATGTGCACCGACCCTTCAAGGTTTGGTACAATCAAACACTACCTATGTTTTAATCTCAGGTTCGAGGGATTTTACACTCACATGATATATTTGAATTGGGCTATTGAACACAGGTTATAAAGAAATTTGAATTGGGCTATTGCACACTCACATGATATACATAACCTAATGTGAGCTGTCATTTTTCCCAAATCCTGAGAACTGCATTGGGCTGAATTCTGGGTTATATACTCTAATAACTGAGGCTGTTTACACAGACTTCCTCACCCTGCTTTATACCTTCCTGCACACATGTTTCCCCACACACTCTCACATTTTCTGTCACTCACACACTCACTAACACACACATGCCTACACTGTTCAGCCCTTCGACACACACACAAGCACTCATGATTCACACACACATATATTCACTGTCACCTCATTCTAAATTTTGAGAACAAATTGTTCCCCTCATGTTGATCCTCACACTCTCATGGATGACAAAGCACTTAATCGTTGTTTTGCTTTATTATACAGAGGAATAGATCATGGATGACAAAGCACCTATTATCGAAAGAATATAGAGCCGGAGTTGATGAATTTATGGAGCATGTTAAAGCTAGTGGGGATGATCTCGACTTCGTTAGATGTCCATGTAATGAGTGCGAGAATCTCTATAGTATGAGTTTAGAAGATGTAAAATTTCATTTGACGACAGTTGGTATCGATCCAAGGTATACTATATGGATATGGCATGGGAAAGTTGATCCTAATGAAGTGTGTGAGGATACATGTGCATCTATTTATAAGGACTATGATATGGATACTTTAAATGATGTGGCAGATACACTAGAGATGTTCCATGCATTAAAAAGGAACGACATTGAAGGAGATGATGAAGATAACTTTAATTCATTGCTTGATGATGCTAAGAAACCATTGTATAATGGTTGTAAAAACTATACGAAGCTATCTGCGATAGTGAAGCTCTTTAGTATCAAGGCCAAGAGTGGTTGGAGTGATAAAAGCTTTTCAGATGTGTTAACATTGTTCGCCGACATGCTTCCGGGAGAAAATGAATTGCCTGTAAGTACTAGGGAGGCTAAGCGTTGCTTCTCAATATTTGGAATGGGATATAAGAGAATACATGCATGTCCGAATGATTGCATACTCTATAGAAAAGATTATGAAAATGCAATCTCATGTCCTACGTGTGGAACGTCGAGATATAAGGTAAAGAAGAATATGTCTGAACAAAGTCAGGAAGAGCAAAAGAAGGGCATCCCAGCTAAAGTTCTATGTTACTTTCCACCTATTTTACGCTTTAAAAGGTGGTTTCGATCGGTACAAACATCAAAGAATTTGACATGGCATGTAGACGGAAGGGAAGTTGATGGCCAATTGCGTCATCCCGCAGATTCACCTACGTGGAAGACAATTGATGATAAATTTCCAGAGTTTACAGCAGAAGCAAGAAACCTTCGACTCTCTCTTTCAGCCGATGGGATTAATCCATTTAGTTCACTCAGTAGTAGGTACAGTTGTTGGCCTGTAATGCTAAATACTTATAATTTACCACCTTGGTTGTGTATGAAGAGAAAGTTCACATTGTTGACATTGTTGATATCAGGCCCCCAACAACCTGGAAATGACATAGATGTTTACTTAGCACCATTGATTGAGGATCTCCAGTTGCTGTGGAAGGATGGAGTTGTGACTTACGACGCCTATCGGCAAGAATCTTTTACATTGAGAACTGTATTGTTATGGACTGTTAACGATTTTCCTGCATATGGCAACTTGTCTGGTTGTTGTGTGAAAGGATATTTTGCTTGTCCAATATGCAACGAAAATACTTATTCAGATAGATTGAAACATTGCAACAAGAATATTTATACTGGTCACAGAAGGTATTTGCCGCAAAACTATTCTTTTCGATCACAAAGAAAGGCATTTAATGGTGACAAAGAGTTTGGAACTCATCCTGAACCATTAAGTGGGGAACAAATATTAATGAAGGTTGCGGGGATTCCGGTTTCTTGGGGGAAAAAGAAGATGTTCCAGAAAAAGATATCAGAGAAGAAGACTTCAAAGAAGAAGAAGGAAGCAGAAGTGCAAAAGAAGTTGACACCAAAGAAGAGGAAAAAAGAAGTACAAAAAGACAAAGTTACTAGTTGTTGGAAGAAGAAATCCATTTTTTTGAGCTAGAGTATTGGAGATATCTTCCTATTAGACATAACTTGGATGTCATGCACATTGAGAAGAATGTCTGCGATAGTATCATTGGGACCCTATTAAATATTCCTAGAAAAACAAAAGATGGGATCAATAGTCGCAAAGATCTTGTAGAGATGGGCTTAAAGAAAGAATTGGCACCTCATAATAAGAAAAATGGGATTTATCTTCCAGCTGCATGTTATTCTTTATCGAGGCAAGAGAAAAGAATAGTGTGTCAAACTTTGCATGACCTTAAGGTCCCAGATGGTTGCTCTTCAAATTTTAGATGTAATGTCTCAATGGAAGATCTAAAGTTATATGGTCTCAAATCCCATGATTGTCATGTTCTAATGCAATAACTACTTCCTGTTGCAATACGTGGTGTGTTGCCAAAGCATGTGAGATGTGCTATTATACGAGTATGTTTCTTCTTTAATGCCCTTTGTGCCAAAGTCGTGAATGTACAAAAATTGTAAGATATCCAAAATAATCTTATGATCACATTGTGCTTATTGGAAAAATATTTTCTACCATCATTCTTTGACATAATGGTACATCTAATGGTGCACCTTGTCAGGGAGGTCGAACTTGGCGGTCCGGTTTTCTTCCGATGGATGTACCCACCAGAGAGGTTGGTTTGGTCTAGTCTGAACTTTGATTTTCATTATGTAGTAACATGATTGATGTTTGTGTAATCATTTTTATCTTATCATTTGTTCATTATAGGTTTATGGGTGTGATAAAGGGTTATGTGAGAAATAAGAATCGTCCTGAAGGGTGTATTGCACAATGCTATATCGCAGAGGAAGCCATTGAGTTTTGTTCAGAATATCTAGAAGAACAACCCGCCATTGGAGTTCCTTCTACGAAGAATGAGGAAAAACCTATAGGAAAAGGAAATATTTGTGAAGTTGACCGCTTATCTTTGGACCAAGCACATCTTTATGTGTTGCACAACACAAATGATGTTCAACCTTATATCGAGTAAGGATGTCTATATTACTCTTTACTTAGTTTTATCTTTGGACCAAACACATCTTTTTTTATGTTTGCTTTGTAATTAACAAAATTCTACTTATGACTTGATAGGGAGCACAAGGCTTGCTTGAAAAAGTTGCACCCTCGTAGAGTGAAAAGTGCAAAATGGTTAGAAGATGAGCACAATCGCAGCTTTATTACTTGGTTACGATCAAGGGTATTGATTAAGCTACTATATTTTATGTTCTAATTAGTGAAAATAAAATATTGAACTTAGAAAAACAAATGACAGGTTGATGCTGCGGTAGAAGACCCAACTAGCAATGTCTCTGATAAATTAAAATGGATAGCTCAAGGGCCTCGACATCACGTGACTAAGTTCCCAGGTTATGCAATTAATGGGTGTCACTATCAAACGAAAGATCGTGACGACGTACGAGTCAAGCAAAACAGTGGAGTGACTCTAGTGGCAAAGACTTTTCAAGTTGCTAGCACAAAGGACAACAATTCCATCATCTCAGATATGACATTTTACGGTGTCATCAAAGAGATTTGGTTGCTTGACTATTTCTCCTTCCAGATTCCCATCTTCAAGTGTGATTGGGTTGACAGCAAGAATAGTGTTAAGGTGGATGAACTTGGTTTTACATTGGTCGAGCTTGGTAGAGTTGGCCACAAGTCTGACTCTTTTGTTTTGCCCTCTCAAGTAAAGCAAGTATTTTATGTTCCTGATCAATTGGATGAAAATTGGTCAATCGTTTTATCGGCTCCGCAAAGGACTTACTATGATGAAGACAATGACGACGAGGGAATCGATTGTTTTGATTCAGTTGAAACTTGCAATAAAGTACCGGATTTTGACTCATTTGATGTTGTTGATGAATCACCCTCGACCTATTTACGTGAAGATTGCGAGGGAACTTGGATTGCACAGTCCAAATCTTCTTGAGAATGGGTGTATTTTATGTTTCAGACATTTTATGTTTCTTATATCAAACCTGAGAATGGGTGTATTTTATGTTTCAGACATTTTATGTTTCTTATATCAAACCAGAGAATGGGTGTATTTTATGTTTCAGACATTTTATGTTACTTATATCAAACCTCAGATTTTGTTACTTATATCTCAGACATTTTATGTTTCATGCTATTTCAAGCACATTTTAGTCTTAATCTCAGACTTTGTTAGTTCAATCTCAGTTTTCAAGCACATTTTATAGTGTGGAATGATAGCTAAAGTGGGATGTGTGGATAGTTTTGATGTATAGTTTTGATGTATATATATGGCCTGTGTCCATGATTTCTAGAAAATAAAGTGTGGAAGGGTGTTAATTCCATTGCTTACAAGTTCAACTTCACATAGCATGAAACACATTATGTGTTGCTAAACTGAGACTTGTTACATCAAAACTATCCACACATCCCACACCATAACATACACTCAGATTTTATTTGTTGCAAGCACATTTTGACTCATTTTTTTGTTAGTTCAATCTCAGATTTTATTTGTTGCAGGCTACACAGCAATGTGAGGATTCCGGGGAACAAACTTGTAGCCGGAGAAAAGGTAGAGGGGCATCAAAATCAAAAAAAGTCAGCAAAATCAAAGATGATGAAGAGAGGATGAAGATCATTTATAATGATGTTGGGCAACCAATTGGTGAAGGAAAAATTAGTTTGGCAACTTACTGCGGCGTCACAGTAAAGTCCTTAGTAAAAATAACTTATCCAAATTGGCATAAAGTGCCAGAATCAGTTAAAAGAGCTTATGGACTGCTATTCAGGTAAAAATAATATGTGTCCCTGAGAATTTCAGTTTGAATGTTCCTTTGTATGCCATGTTTCAAATTGATTTGTAGGCTCAACATGTGTGTTACTGAGAATTTATGATTGTATGCCATGTGTGTTACAGAGACAGTCTACTGATTTTCTTAGGATGTTAACGATGTTGAGACACCCAAACCTATCTACATACCATATATGCATGCCGGCACATAAGTTCAGATAAGTGAACTAAGTTCAGACTTGAATTCACTTGTTCACTGCACCATTGAATGCTTGAATTCAAGTCTGAACGTATTCAGAGTGGAATGCTTTACATGTTATGCACTATGCTATGCACTCATGTATAGATGCTGAATATTTATTTTCTGTTGTAGGCCAAATTTGACTTGGATCCAAATAGCCAAGCCTTTGTGTTAGCATCCATGGCTCGGAGTTGGAGGACATTCAAAGGTCAACTCACCAAGCATTGGATTTATCCGAATGAGGGCAATCGTGAGCTTCTCAAGCACCCTCCACCAAAGTACTCAGGGATCTTGAAACAATCTGTGTGGGAGGAATTCGTCAAAAGCAGGCTGTCTGCAAGTTTTAAGGTTAACTTGTCAAAATTATTTTTTATGCATACAAGGATGACTAGGTCCCTATTATATATATACTTATTTCTTCTCTACCTTCATGTGTGTAATCATAAGAAAATGAGCAAGGAGCAAAGTGCACGGAGAGCCAAGGCCAAGTTTCCTCATCGTTTAAGCAGGAAGGGATATGCCGGTCTTAAAGAGGAGCTGGTAATGCATATGTGTATATCAGTTAACATGATTTACATGTGGAGCAATGTCTCTGATAACATGGTTTTTTTCTTTCAAAACAGCGACGACAGTTGGGAGAAAAATATGTAGATGACAGAAGTTTTTTTTTGGACAAAGGCACGAGTTACTAAGGCCGGTACTTTACTGACGATGGGACCAAGGACGTAGCTATGAAGTGGTGAGTATATATCGTCCAGTCTATTAAGAGGAATCCTGCTTATCAACATGCTTAATTTCTAAAACCTTGTACTTGTTATAGGAGAATACACCAACAAAAAGGAAGATGGGAGTTTGGTGACCGATGGAGCTACGGACATTCTAACCTTGGCGTTGGGCACTCCCGAGCATTCGGGACGTATTCGGGGTTTGGGATAGGTCCGACACCAACGACCTATTTCAAGCTTCCAAAACGGGGAATGAAAAAACAAAATGAACTACTCAAGTCCCATTGGAAGAGGAGCGTCGACGGAGACAAGAATTGGAGACCATGCTCAAAGAATTTCAAGCCCAAGCAGCTTCACAAACCTCTGAGAAGGTTGCTTCCAATACCAAAGGAAGTGTGGTAATAGGAAATATATAATGTCTCCTAAGAAATGCGAGTCTCCTGGAAACAAGAGTCCATCATAGGTTCTAAGGTAATGATTATTACAGTTAGTTAATACAAAGTTAATGTCTCCTAAGAAGGTTGTCTAATATGTTTATTCTAACATGCTTTTCTATTCTTTGAAAAAGAGAAACAGAATACAAAGTTAAGCGAGCAAAAATTCATAACATATCCTACATCAGACTTGGCATGGTAATTACATATATTCAATACATAATCTTTATTCAACAACTTAATAAACATGTATTTATCGAGAAATAACTGTTCTTATTTGTTTAGGGAACCAAATGCAAGCTAGCAGTGGGCACAAAAGAAAATATTGTGGCCGAGGGAATTGTCTTTGAAGGATGTGGACCAATGAGAAAATTCATAATGTTGAATTAGGGGAACATAATGTCAGGGTTCAATTATGAAGCCCTTCAACCTACTGTGAGCCTTCCCGTGCCAGTTGATGGAGAATGGAAGTGTTCAAGATGCAATTGGGTCTTTAGTAGCTTGGCCCAAGAGTTATTGTTGGTGGTCTTCAGGTAAATTATTTAATGCTAGTGTCAATACTTTTATGAAATTGTTGAAAAAAATTCCAATTTAATCTGACAGTGTTCAACCTTGAAGGTGCTGGCTGTGGTAGGAGTTAATTGACACTTTTGGAGAGATGGTAGAAGCATTAAGGATACCGACCCGCATCTTAAAATACCATTGGAAGGAAGTTCGGAACCTTTACTCCAAATTGTTATCTTTCTAAAATCGTTCTGCAGGAGTTATGTAGGATGGCATGGCTAGATGTGAATCCTGTGTTGCCTATATGAGGTAAGAAATATGAAATATATTTGAAATTTATATTTTGCGATTGACACCATATTCAACTATTCTTTGGCTTTAGGTTTTTGCTTAATAAATTCCAAACTCTCGGGAGCTTTGGTAATGTTCAACCCTTCTGCTATGAGTAATACATCCGGGCCTGCAATAAGCAATCTGGTTGAGAAAGGCTCCAAGAGGCTAAGAAAACCCAAATTTGCTTCATTCCCTTCATTTACAAGGAGTAAGTAGTTTTAATCAAGTAGCAAGATTTTTCTTTCCTATTCAATAACCAAATTGCTTTATTCCATTCATGTTTCCTTTAATGTAGGAAGCATTGGATTCTAATTGTTGTTGAGCTCTCTACCTTTAATGTTTACTGGTTGGACTCGCTGTGTTTTAAACCGAGAGGAGACATTAAGTTGTTCTTCAATACGTGAGTGAAATTATTATTATTATTGTTAATATTTTAATAAATGTGTATATTCTGATGTTAGTATATAATTATTTTCTACTAGTGGCCTCAACACAGCATACATTGGTGGTAAAAGATCAAGTAGAAGTCCTACTTGGAAATTACCCAAGGTAATCAAACTAATATATGACTTATTATAATCATGGACATTATATTCTCTTACAAATAATATCTTCATGTAGGTCCCGAAACAACCTGGAGGTTATGAATGCGGATATTTTGTTATGAAATATATGCGGGATCTCATGGAAGACCCATCTCCTACTATTGAGTCAAAGGTAAGTTATTCATTAATTAAATTCTTAATTACTTTTCTGAAATTATACAAACTAATGTAACTATTTTTTGACTTTTTAGCTAAAAACATTGGCTGGAAAATCAACATACACGCAGGAAGAAATAGATGATGTCCGATGCGAATTCATCGAATTCGTTGCCAATCATATGGATGATACATGAGGGTCAAGGTACTCATTTCACTCATTTCCATTACTGATACGAGACACCCTACTGTCACATGGACACAATACACTCAAGACACTCACTAAACTATGACTGATAGTCCTACCCTCTGTTCTGTTTGTCGAACATCAATTTGTGGTTATGGAGTTTGTGGATTTGTTGTGGATTTTGAAACATCATTTGGGAATTTCTTATATAAAGGAACTGGAAATGTTTCATGTGTTGTTTATGCATCTCTTGTATGATCAAGTGGTTCAAGTTGGTTTGGATATTATTGGCTGTCGAATTTGTTTCTCTGATGCAGTGAGTTGATACTTCAAATATCGGTTGATACTTCAAGTATCAGTTTGATGTTCAGATATGGGTTTTATATTTCATACATGAGAGTAATTCTCAGCTTTTATTATGTTAAATTGGTTCTCCATTTTGGGAGTTTTGAAATTGGATTTCAAGTTGAACTCAGGTTTTAAACTGAGCATAAGTTCAGTTTTATATTGTGAACCTTGAACAATTGGTTTTACTTGTATCTCAGGATTATTGGTTTTGTTTTAAGTTCACCTATATTGATTTGGGTTTGGTTTCACTTGTACATTCTCATATTGATTTGGTTTGGGTTTTTGATGTATGGTTGCATATGAATAATTCTGTCTGGTATACCTGAGACTTGTTCTCAGGATATCCATGTTCTCAGGTTTTAAACTGAGCATAAGTTCAGTTTTATATTGTGAACCTTGAACAATTGGTTTTACTTGTATCTCAGGATTATTGGTTTTGTATTAAGTTCACGTATATTGATTTGGGTTTGGTTTCACTTGTACATTCTCATATTGATTTGGTTTGGGTTTTTGATGTATGGTTGCATATGAATAATTCTCTGTCTGGTATACCTGAGACTTGTTCTCAGGATATCCATGTTAACATTTTGGTTGTTTCACCTTCAGTTTTATCTGTGAGCTTGGATTCCTTGATTCTCAGTTCAGTTGGAAATGTAGCCTACCTGAAATTTCTTATATAAAACATTTTTGAACTGGAAATGTAGCCTACTGCTTTGGCATGTGGCCTGCTGCCACTTGCCCCTACAGCAGGTCAAGCTGGAAAAGGGAGGGGGGGGGAATGAGTGCCCTGCTGCTAATGTAGCCTACTGCCACTTGCCCTACCTGCAGGCAATAGCCTCAGGCCTTATAAGCCAACATCTTTTTGATAGTACTTACATTATATATACACAAGATGAATCTGACAGAAACTCCACACAACAGTTTCCCACAACATATGTTAAATTGTGATCTTATATATGTGTGTTTTTAATCATGACTTATATCATTATATCACATTTATTAATCCTTGTTTTATCTTTTGCAGGGTACATGTGCTGTGGACACAGGTCTTTATGTGAAGTTGTATGTTATGGTGTGGGATGTGTGGATAGTTTTGATGTAAAGTGTACTAGCTATAATGGATACTGATCTATAGATTTTTGTGAAGATGTATATATATATGGCCTGAGAAATGTGGAATGATAGCTAAAGTGTACTCTATTTTAAGACAATGGAATGTACCCTATTTTGAGACAATGGAATGTGGTTCTATTTTGAGACAATAAAATGCAGATTAATGTTACATTTCAATATTTTGTTGTGAATATGGTTCAAATTAAGTGGTTTTCGAATTGAAATGAGCAGGGTTTGGAATTGAAATGAGCAGGGTTTGGAATGTATAACATGCAGTATAGAGCGTTATAAATGTTTGTACATGACCAATCATAACGCTTTCAAAATGTCCTGACCCCAACCATACTAAATTATTCATAACGTTTTTACATAACTATCTATAACGGTTTGAAAATAGAACGTAGTAGAAATTCATACTATTAATGACGTTTTCGGTCAATTTATCTATAACGCTTTGAAAACATTCATAACACCTGATTTCATAACGCTTGGATGAAGAAAAAAACCGTCATGGTATGTCATTAATGACGGTTTTTAGCCGTCATTAAATGGTATTTCTGTTGTGATGTAAACGGCTAAGGCTAAATCTGGCATCCCGTACATGAAATGTGCGACTGTTATTAGGCAAGAATAAGATCCGGCACCCGCACGTGAAGTGTGAGGCTGCTATTAGGCAAGTATAATTTTGGGTTTGTTTACATGTCTAGAGTATTTTCCCGCCCGACCAGTACTCATGGATCAAAATAGGTCACGAACACAGTAATAGATTGGTCACGAACAACATGTAAATAATCCATAACTACTATCTCGTGTAACATCGTGTCAAGAATCAATAGGATATCAATGTAAAACTACTACGTACAAGAATCATAGAGATAATCAAATATAAAAACTATCAGAGATGTACTCGCCTGAGGTCCTTGCACAAATCATAGTCATAATAGATAGTGAGGGGATTGCCAATCTAGAAGCTGTCAACCTATAACACATATCGCACCATGAATCATACACGAAAACCATAAATCAATTCTAATGTTCTAGTTCTAAATTCATGGAATAGTGGCTCGTTGGGTTACTAATCTAATAATAGTTAATTCTGGAATAAATTACTTAAAATATTATTTAACCTAGTAATAATTTAAATATAACTAAACATGCAAATTTGGCCATCAAAAGTCCAGTTTTAAATTTTAAAAACTATGGCACGTAAATCGAGGCGTGCCATTGACTACCTAGTCAAATATCATGAACTATAGATTTTGAAAGTGCACCTTGGTTGATTTCAGTGCCACGAGTGCTCCGAAATCAACTGTGCCGCAAAATCACGTTTTGGTCAAAAGATATCGCCGTTATGGCTAATCCTGACCAAAATGGTGATCAACCGATCAATTCTGAGTTCAACAGAATCACTAAAATACTGGATGTACGAATTAATTTTTGGAAAAACTATATGTCGTAAACTTCTGTGTTAGCTTTTCGAAACTTCAAATGGTTCATGATTTCAATTTCTGGTTCTCCTGAAATCTCGAAAACACCGAAACGTGTCAAATTTTGGACAACTAGCACTCTACCTAGAATTTTCCAGAAATTTAGGTTCAGTAATTATGAAAATAAATTACATATTCAGAAAATATACCTCAATACGCTTCCAAAAAAAAAATGGAGCGCAAAAAGCACGTCAGGGTTGGCGGAAATCGCTTCAGAAAGTCGTAAACCCTAGATGAGTTCTCCCACAAAAGGTTGCTGGAATTTAATTAGGATGGGCGAATAAAATATATATATATAGGGAGAGAGAGAGAGAGGCGGTCACTGTAGCAGTTGGCGCCGACAGGTGGGCCCCCCTGGGTGGATTTATGGGTATTTATTTATTTAATTCAAAAAAATATTTAATAATTATTTTAAGTCCAAATAAATCAAAATAAATTGCAGAAAAATCCAAAAAAATTCTAAAAAATTGTAGAAAATATTTCAAGTGTCTAGAATCTAAATAAAATATTTTAACACAAAATATCATCATGTGACCTCACAGTAAATTCCCGAAGCCTATAAAATAATTTATATAGGTTTTAATTATATAAAAATTCCCAAAAATTCTAAAAAAATCCAGAAAAATTCTAAAATATTCTAGAATTTTTTTTTAGTCATTTAGAGCCCAAATAAAAATATTTGGTCCAAAATACCCCCGTATGACCTTATAATAAATCCTGAAAGTCCTTAAAAATAATAAAAATAAATATTAAATACCTAAAAATATCCAAAAATTGTAGAAAAATATAAAATAGCTAATAATACATATATAAGCTATCTAGAGGTCATATGACCTTAATATGGTCATAGTCCACCTACAATCTTTGGCATGACTCCCAATGACCATAAATTAATCATAAACAAATAAAATTAAAAAAATTAAAAAAATTAAAAATTTGGGAAATTGGCTTACAGAATGTCTATGGGCCTACCGTACTACCGTACGCACTCTAACTGGTTGTACATCTTTCTCTTTGGTGTATGGATGTGAAGCTATCCTACCGTTGGAGATTCAGATCGCATCACTGAGAATTGCTATTGCCAACGAACTCATAACAGAAAAAATGATCATCTTCGACTTCAGGAGTTTGAAGCACTTGACGAAAAGCGGCTACTAGCTCAACAACTATCGAGCTATATCAAGTCTGTATCTCAAAAGCCTTCAATCGTAAAGTCAATGTACGAGCATTTCAAAAAGGCGAGCTAGTCCTTACTGTCAGATGTCCTATGACTATGACACACATGAGCAAAGGCAAGTTCGAACCAAAATGGGAGGGTCCCTACGTTATAAGCAAAGTTTTTTCTAACGGAGCTTATCAACTGTCTGGAATGGATGGCCGAATCGCCATAATGCCTATTAACGGCAAATTCCTGAAGAAGTACCATATTTGAAAGTGTGTACTGTATTTTCTAACAAATATTGTAAATAATTGAAATCTTTGAATCCCCAGCAGAGTCACTATTTTGTTTGCAAAAACAAAAGTGTTTGATTATAAACTGAGAAAAGTGGGTACAAGAGTACAAGTTGATTTTTAGAAAAGTACAACTGTAGAAATCTGATCAGAAGACGATCACTTTATCCCTTGGATGATGCGATATCGAAGAAGAAAGCCTTTGGAGAGTGCTGCAGCAAGCGCTCGAGAAGATTATGTCAGATATGTCAGATTTGTCATAATGATCAAAAAACTGTTTCGTGCCATTTGCTGTTGCCGCTAGATAATCATTCAGAAAGGCACTAAAATAGCAATTAGTGCCTGGCGTCCCCAACAGTTGGCATTATTCGATCAAATCATCCAGAAATAGTTAGATGATGTAGCATGCATGCCACTAATCTCGAAGAACGTGTACGTAATACTGCTCACGACTAAGCGTATCTTTATCACAGAATGCATGCGTCTAAGCAGTTAAACCAGCCGTTCGTACGACTGGATGAATGGTGCACCAATTGCAGTGTGCGCCAATCAGGATAACTACTTAACAATTATCTCTAAACTCTATAAATAGAGTTTCAAATCACTTCACAAGCATCACTAATGATCATAATCTTCTGAGCACTTGCTACAGCACTCTCCAAAGGCTTTCTTCTTCGACATCACATCGTCCAAGGGATAAAGTGATCGTCTTCTGATCAGATTTCTATAGTTATACTTCTCCAGAAATCAACTTGTACTCGTGTACACAGTCTTCTCAGTTTGTAATCAAACACTTTTGTTTTTTACAAACAAAATGGTGACTCTGCAGGGGATGACTTTCTCCTCCGACGAGAAAGTGACAACTCATTGTGATGTTGCGTCGGTCGGTACAACGCAGAAGACTCTGGTCGTGAAAGTTGACAAAAATGCCTACGAAGCCATGATTGGCGTAGGGGGTGCCAAGCGCGCCACCACTGTTGCTGCCAAGAATAGGGCGCACGCTGTTTGGACTCCAAAGTCATCCAGTGCACCAATTACGACATCTGCGCCAAGCTTAGAGAAAAGTACTGTAGCCACTTCCTCTTACTCGCCAATCCTAAAATTGGTAGAGAGTGCTCCCACCTCTACCCTGGCGCTGACCAAGGGACAACACCGCATGACTACTCCCTCTTTCTCCCAAATTCTAAAATTGGTGGAGAGTGCACCAACCACTACCCGGGCACAGAACAAAGAAAAATGCCCTATGGCCAATCCTCACTCCTCCCCTGTTCGAAACTTGGTAGAAAAGTTATATATTGCCCCTACGCAGAATAAAGGAAAGCATCCTGTGGCCTCTCCTTATCCTTTCCAGTCCTAGACTTGGTGGAAAATACATCTGATTGTGCCTCTGTGCCAATTAATGCAAGAACGTTTCTGAGTAGAAAGTCTATTTCTCTTGGAAGAGAAAATCAAATCAATGCCAAGAAACTAGACTCTGTTCGAAGTTCATTTCCTGCTGCCTATCTACCCTGCGCCAAACGTGCTAGAATAATGTGCACAGGATAATAGGGCATCCTGCCCACTCCTCAAGGCCAGCGCCAATCAAGCCAGAGCCAGGACCTTTCTATCCTGTGCATTTCAAGAACTAAACAGGCTAAAAAAAGGTGTCTCAGACAGACAGCCAGGTAGTGCAGGATTCTGACATTCGTACTTACCTTAACCAGCGCAGAACACCATCAAGCCTGCATCAAGAAAAATCTATGCCATCTACTAAATTGTGCACATGGAGAGTTTCTCTCACCTATGCTAATGAGCTCAGTACTTCTCTGTATACACAGGGATTAAAGCATCTCAAGAACCAGAATCATGTTCCTAACATCATTAAGGAATATGTACCTCCGACTTCTCCCCATCCTGTCACTGTAATCGATCTTCGCGAACTTTTTGTACAAAAGTGGAAGATCGCAGGACCATCTCATCCACTTGTAACTACACATCAGGAACATCACTGTAATCATCACCATGAAGTAGTGATCAAATATTGCTGTCAATCAACGAAACGGTCTGTCTTCGATCGTTTGAATTATACTCGGACTCCTGAACTCAATGGTGGACGAAGACGAGTTGCTACATGCTTCGGTCAATATGACATCCCCAAGTACTGGGGTAGAAAATATCCAAGACGTAATGCATCCCACAATCTCAGTCAACAATACCTAGATCGTATCCGTGACTCCGGTGAAGGAGTCGACCAAAACACCAGATCAAGAAATCGAGACCTACTCGATCAAAGGAATCTTCCCTCTCCTAATCTTAGGGATGTCCTCAGTCAGAGAAATCCTCTTGATTCCAACCAAGAAATATCGATCGAGAAATAATCGATCAAAGGAATCATCTTTTCAACCAAGAAATAATCGGTCAAAAGAATCTTCCTTCCGACTAGGAAACAAATGGTCAAAGAAATCTCCTGATTTTGACCAAGATTTCTTTGATCGAAGGAATTATCCCACTCTTCATCCTGGGGTAGTTCCTTACATGACTTCGACGTCGATAGTGAGAGCTCTGAGCGGACTATCTTTTCTACCAGCTATAACTCCACTTTCTTATTTTTGAGAAATTAAAATTTTCTAATAATAATAAGTTTAGATTTAAATAATAAATATTTTGATTTATACTTTTGGAGGGAAATTAGTAAGAGCAGGAATTTTGAATTTAAAAGTTAGTTGTAGAAACTAATTGTGGCCCCACTCTTCCTAACTAATTAAGATTCCTTTATAACCGAATTCTTTGCACTTTCTGCAATTATGAAAAGAGGGAGGGCTAAAGTGATTATATACCAATTCGTGGGGGGGCCAAAATGTAAATTCTTTTTTTTCTTATTTAAGTGGCAGGATTGAGAGAGGAGCTCATTCACTGAGCTATCTCGATTCCCATTTTTTTTCCAATTCCCCTCAGCCCCAAAATTCGGTGGAGCTACTCTGGCGGCGACTACTCCGGCGGCGACTATTCTCCGGCGGCGACCACCCTACGACTACAGCACCGAGGCGGATCTCCATTCTCCAGCGAGTGCGTCATCGACAGTAACGGTGGTGATCGATCTTCTTCGACGACGGGACATGATTCCTCTAGTGCTCCGATCGTTTCGACAAATTGCTTGGTGAGTTTCTATTGAAACATTTCCTTCTTGCTTCGGATCTTGATCATCGATCTGAAATTTCAGATCGAATGGATCGTTGGTTTAAATCTTGAACTTGAGTTGATCGGAACTGTTTGACACAGATGTCTTGAGCGGGGTTCTCTATAGATCTAGTGATTAGCCTTCGAGGAATCATTGATCACCCCTTGGTGAGTTTATTTTTGTATATTTTTCAGTACTCGCTGCGATTGATCGATTGATTAGTTCTTTCCTCTATTGTTATTTGTTCGGTTGAGCAGTCTTTTAGCTTCGAATTAGGGAGTCTTAATTGAATCAACTGAAATCATCAAGTCGAGGTATATTTAGTTTTGATGTTTCATGAATTTTTTTCGATTTGGATTCTCTGTGTTTTCTTCGATCTATGAGCAAAATTGTTGATGATTTGATCCAGTGGGATTTTGAGATCGATCGAGTCGGAGACTTGTATCCGACACGTGGGACACGTTCTTGACCTGCATTTTTTCCTTACTTCCAGGTACTTATGCTACTTTTCTGTCGATTTTCAATTCTCTATTTTTGTGTTTAAATGTGAGATGTTGGCCAGGACCGAGTCTTGAATAGGTGGTTCGTGTATGTGTGCATGTTCCATGATGTTCGTGTCCAAGTGTTGCTCGTGTCGAACTTGTGTGTGTGTCAGTAGGTGATGGCTGGAAGGTGGAATGAGGAAGTCTACACCGGGCTTGGAGTCTTCAGATTTGATTGTCTGTTCAATTTGATTGATTATTTCTGTACTTTGAATTCAAACATTTTACTAAACATTGATTTGTATAATTTTAATCCTTGTTTCCTGACTGCTCATGGTTGGAACTGTCGATCTAGATGCCTCTTGAAATATTGATTCTCTTTGATTTTTCTTGGTTTAGTTATGACGGATTTGGGGTTTGATTTGGCTGAAGAGAAGTATTTGATTAGATTCTATACTTATATATAATTTATGTATAAATCCTTGATTAGTTTTGGTGGGGTTTAATGGTGTATGTTCTGTTTCTTTTCAAAATCTGAGGTAGCCGTTACATTCGAAAACTAGGGTTCATATTTGGCTTCAGTTGGGAAACCTGAGACTCCAGGATATAGAGTTGGTTCAGTTGATGAACCTGAGACTGCATATACAGTATTTGATTCAGAATTGAGATTTCATATGCAATATTTAATTCATATTGATGAATCTGAGATTACATATGCAATGTCTTAGTTCGGATTGATGAACCTGGGGGCTTTTTATGCAATGTTTTAGTTCAATTGATGAACCCGAGGCTTGTATACAATGGCTTGGTTTAAGTTGATGAACTGAAGAGTTTCATATGCAATGTTTGGTTCCATCTATTGAACCTGAGATGCAACTACCTTAATGAGTTTGATGAACCTGAGATCCGATACCAATGTTCTAATTCAATTCTTAGCTAGAACATTGTTTACAATTTGGGTAGTTGCTTGTAAATTATTAGATAAAAATGAATGAACTTAATCAATTATCTTATTATAAATAAGTTATAGTTGATCATAGTTAGCTATCACAATATAAATAAATTAGAACTAATTTAGATATTAATCAACTTGTATCAAATCATTTAAATACATGAGGACATCCAGCTCCATCTAGTACATTTGATTTCCCGGAGCAAGGCAAGTACTTTTCTACGGTCTTGTGCATTTACATATCTTGTACTCTTCTTGTGACACGTCATGACACGATATCCTGTACTCTTGTATTTCTTGTTCTTGTACTTACTTATGTCGGGTGGAGAAATACACTAGCTATGTGACCAAACTCCGGTTACTATATTCATGTAGATAGCTTAGGTCTCGCATCGTACATGTGGGTCCTAAGTCGTACCGATATTCATGTACTCCTGTACATGCTCCTGTACTCCCTTTAGCCGGTCACATAGGCTAAGATGTATTTCAAACATGGTGTACTTGTCATGTCTTGTACTTCAGGTTCATAGTTACATTCTTGTAGTTTATTTCCTGTACTTTCATTCAGTACTTTCATGTTCATTACCTGTATTTCATATTCATGTCTCTTGTACTCATTTTTATATCATGTTTCTTGTTCATTACCTAGAACTGTACTTTGCTCCGTTCCTGACTAGGATATGTTGCAGGTGAGATGAAGGCTTTGTGTGATACCTATTTGGCCGAGAGCCTATAGATGCAGTAGAGCCAGCTGGAGTTGCTCTTGACTTAGAGGCTAAGGAAGCCTAGTGCATTACCTTTAGTAGTTTCTATTTTGCTTGTATTGAGACTATCAGACTTTATTTTAGCTAGATGAATGTAATAACTTTGAGACATGTATCTGTATTTGGGATTCGTTTATAGATGCTGTGTTTCATATTTACTCCTGTTTATCTGGTTAGTTTTTCCTAGATTGGTATAGCTTACTTCGTCGTGTCTAACAACGAAGGCTGGGCGTGTCCGACTCGTGTTCGATTATTCGGGAGCGGGTCGTGACATATTTTTAGTGGTGGCCCATGTAGGTCTATCCTAATAGTACCTAGGTATTAGTGTACTATTGGGGGACTTGATTTAAACTAGGGAAACTTGAATCACAGCATAGGAAATCGGGTACATCGGATATATATGGATATTATAAACATTTATATTTACTGGTAGGTTAGGTTTTATCAATCACGAAGTTTTCTTTTCTTGCAGGATGGTCGCTACGAGGAAGATCGCTGATCAGCCGGGAGTTGCAGGCAGCTCGGGACAGTCTGCACCAGATGTTCCATTAGATCAGCTTCCGCCACCACCTCCTATCTTTCCTCCGCTGCCCCCGACGATGACTTTTGACGGCGCTCAGGTGATGGCCATGTTCCAGCAGTTCATGGAGGCCCAGAACCACCAGGCCGTGCAGTTTCGTATGACAGTTGTTGATGCGCTCAGGACCAGAGAGCCGACAGCACCAGCACCAGTAGTACCTATAGCACCAGCAGCACCGAGACCAGGAACGACCAGGGACTATCAAAACCTCTGCCCGATGGACTTTTGGGGCCACGAGGGGATTGTTTATGCGGACGAGTGGCTGGAGAATGTGGAGAGGACACTAAAGATGGCACGGATCCCGGATGACCTGAAGGTGGAGGTGGCGAGCATGCGACTCTTCGACCTTGCCAGAGCTTGGTACCGGGAGGAGCCCCAGTTAGCTGAGCCCCAGGTTTCTTGGGCAGATTTCAAAACTCTATTCAAGGGGAAGTTTTTCCCTGATGTGGAGCGGGATGAGCTCCGGATGCAGTTTGAGGCACTACAGCAGAGGACCATGACAATGGCGGAGTACACTTCAGAGTTTACTCGACTCAGCAGGTTCACAGAGAACCTAGTCAGAGCACCGGAGGACAGCGCTTGGAGATTCAAGAAAGGCCTCACCAGGGAGCTGCGGCATGCAGTATCTATTAGTCAGGTGATGATGTATGCGAGCATCCTCAAGTTTGCTCTAGCTGTAGAGAAGGAGGCAGATCCAAAGCTGAAGAGGGACCGGGACATTGGCAGCCACAGTTTTCAGACGCCGGCGAAGGGGGTCCAGACTCAGATACAGGCGAGGCCACAATAGCCGGCACAGCAGGCATCACCGTCTAGCCAGAGTTCATGTACCTCAGCCACAGAGACATCAACAGGCAGTTACTTGCATATTCTGTTACCGGCCGGGACACCATTTCGACGAGTACCGCAAGTAGTAGAACTATATGAACAGTTCCTATATTTGCGTGTCTGAACAATCTGAAAAATAGAAAACTTTTAAAATGTCCTAATCCTAAAAATAAGTGTTTATAGAATATTAATATACCCAATGTACCCGATTTCCTATACTGTGATCAAGTTTTTCTAGTTTAGTCAAGTCCTCCAATAGTACTCTAATACCTAGGTACTATTAGGATAGACCTGCATGGGCCACCACTAAAAATATGTCACGATCCGCTCCAGAATAATCGGACACGAGTCAGACACGCCCAGCCTTCGTCGTTAGGCACGACGAAGTAAGCTGTACCAAACTAAGGAAATCTAACCAGATAAACACAATGTACACAATCACAGCATCTATACACGATCCGAAAATGATCACCATAATCCACAATTCTATATATATCATAGATGTACTAGTCATCAAGAATAAAATGTACTATGAACTCTAAAGCAATATCTAGGAGTAAAGCTAAACAGTCTAAACCTGAAGCCTCTAGCTAAATCATGTCTCCATCCTGCTCAGCTAAAATCCCGGGCTCTGGCCCATAAGGTAGAATGATATCCTACAAGTATACCTATAACATATCCAGTCAGGAGCGGAGCAAAGTACAGTTCTAGGTAATGAACAAGAACATCATGATATGAAAATGAGTACATGAGAACATAAACTATAAAGTACAGAAAAGAACATAAAAGTACAGGAATGAAAGTACAGGAAATAAAGTACAGGAAATATAAAATACAGGAATGTAACTATAAACCAGAAGTACAAGACATGACAAGTGCACCATGTTTGAAATACAACTAGCTCATGTGACCGGCTGGGGGTAAGCACATGAAAGCACATGAATGGTATGGCTTAGGGCCCGCGTGCACGGTACGAGGCCTAAGCTATCTACATGAATATAGTAACCGGGGTTTGGTCACATGGCTAGTGTTTTTTCCCCCCAACACAAGTAAGTACAAGAATAAGATAGTACAGGAGTATAGGGGTACATGATATCGTGTCATGACGTGTCACAAGGAAGAGTACAAGATATATAAATGTACAAAATCATAGAAAAGTACTTGCCTTGCTCCGGATAATCAAGGATGGGAAGTAGAACTGTCTGTCCACCTGATTTTAATAGGTATAAGTTGATTAATTTCTACACAATTATCAACTAATTATTTACCTCTAATCACAACTATCTATAGTAATTAATGTACTAACCATAACCTCTACCATCTATGGCTAACTAGATATGTTACTAACACCCTGTCTAACTAGGTGAAGGGGAAGTTTTTACAAAACTGATATTAAAATATTGTACTAAAATAGGTTCAAGTGAAAATTGCATAAAAGATAATGTCACTCTAAGAACCTGGAACATGAGAGTTTGGCTCAACTAAACTTATGTAAACACCAAGAAATATCTACTTGTTGGATTCGAACCTTCAGGTTCTAGCTTGCTAGTAAAACAGTCAAAACTAACTCACACTATGAAATGTCTACACAAGTTTAAGCTAACGACCACCAACGAAATTATGAGTAGGTCTTACTGCAGCAATAAGCAAAACTTGAAACCCAGCTAGGAAGAAAAGACCCAACATAATTAGTTGATTCAAAACCACAACAAATCAAATTTCTGATGTGAAAATAATTAGTTGATTAGCACTCAATCAACCACCAGATTCAATACTCAACAATTCAGAATTGTATTCCAAGGTTTAATCTTACCCACCATATCCAACCCACAACTACTACAGTTACTGATAGTCTTTGAAACCAATGGCCATTTAATCCACATTCAAATAAACCCCAGGTTCACTCTTCAGAGCTTCCAAAACACATAAGACCAAGCTCTTGTCGAGTATTGCTCGGCACAAGCTACCATTCTCACATAAACTCAAAGACGAATCAAATCAATTTAAGTGAAGACTTGTACAAATTAATTGACATGAATTAAGTTAGAATATACAGAGTCTACATGTAATGCCCGTAGTTTATTATTATTTTGGTATACGTACACGGAATCCCGACCCGTAATTAGACTTGTCTTGCTTAGCTTAATCCTGGTTTAATCTTGCGTTGGTTTATTTTGGGTTCACCCTGGATCGACTTGTCTTGATTGGCTTGTCTTGGGTTTTGCATTGGCATGGGTTAGTTAGCATTTCCTGGTTTATGTGGTTTATACTGGCCTTGACCTGCATTGGGTTCGGCTTGGTTGGGCTCGATTTGGGTATATATAAACCCCTACCTACCACCATCCCTCATTTTTAATCCAACCACCATTCTTTCTCCTCATTCATTACTCATTTACTCATCTTCTTTTCTTTTTCCGCATCTCCTTCTCCACCTACACCACCGTAGGCAAGTGCAACTTGCTATCACAAGAGAACACTATGGTTTTGTGGATCATTTAGCTTCTTTGCCTGATTTTAAACTACTTTAGAACTTGGTTTTTCTCATTTTGATACATGGATTTTTGTAGATCTAGGTTTTAGCATTCTTTCATTTTTATGGTTTTGATCTACTAAACTGGCTCATTTTTGAAAACTAAGAGTTCTATGTAGAAGGCATTCTGATGTTACGCAAGTTTGGCTCTTGAACGGCTAGATTTCACCGAGACTCGATCGAAATGAGGCTTTCTTGAGCTTTTACGCCTGCTTGTAGCGACCTTGGGAGAAGATGAAGTCCTACGCACACGTTCTTACGTATTAGCATAGCTTTTAGTTTTACGCCCACGTTATACGTGCCAGCGTGTCATTTACCGCCCTTTTTACGCACACATTTTACGTTCCCGCGTATTATTTATCCCTTTACGCACACGCATTTGCGTGCCAGTGTAATCGCTTCTACGTCGAGTTCACTTGAACTCTACGCAGGGGCCTTCCCGCTCGCATAGACTCGCGCTCGCGTATTCTTCTGCCACGTAGAGCCTCGCTAGCGTAGAGTGCCCCGTGCATAGAGCCTCGCTCGCGTAGACTCTCCCTCGCTTGCGTAGAGCCTTGCGTGCATATAGTTTCACTTGGGTGCTCGTGCGCGTAAAGTTCCGCTTGCATAGGGTGCTTGCTATGCGTAGAGACTTGCCCGCATAGAGTTCCCTCTCGCGTAGGGCTCCCGCTCGCGTAGAAGCGGTCTTTCCTTGGTCTTGATCACGCATACTCTTGCTCGCGTAGAGCTTCCTATCCTTAGGTCTTGCCCGTATAGAGCTGTTTTACGTTTGGTGTCTATTTGGCCTAGCGTACTCTTGCTCGCGTAGAGACTTTGAGTCCCTATGGCGTACCCCGTTGCCCCTTTATATTCTTATGCATTTTGTCATGAACTTGATAATCACAAATTGATTGACATGACTTGACTGATAATTGTACATGGCACGGTATAATAAGTAAATTGACATGACATGACATGACTTGACAAGACTTGACAAGCAAGCCTGATAGGAGCTGTTGAATATTGTTGCGACGGCTAGCATGACATGACAAGAATGAATGGCCTGGACACTGTAGATGATTGTGTTTGTACAAGTAAACCAGTATTGTCTCGCATCATGTCTAGGACAGGGACCCCTGAGTACCACGGTCATGGGTACCTACTGAAATTGACTAAGGCTAATAACTAGAATAACCCAGTAGTCATGAAGAGATTTCCCAGCTACAGGCAATTCCGTTATCTGGGCACGCAAGTGGACTTATAGCCTACCGACGAGTAGGGCATATTTCCAGCACATTGTTATGTGTTGCATCCTTCATGAACGGATATTCGACCTGGATAACCTGGATGGTCTGCAGGACTTGTGGCTGTTAGAATATCTCATTGCATCTTGCTAGTAACTAAGCCTGTGATAACCCTAGTTAGTTAAAGTATCAAGCCGTACTCATTGCTTGGCAGTGATTGATTGGATGGAGTCTGACCCAGTCTAGTATTTCCCTGATCCTGTACAAGATTGTAACATGACCTGATTGCTTGTGCTTTACCTTATCGATAAATGGTGGGAAACCAAGTTCCGTTCAGACGAAGGGTTACAACCTCGGTCCTTGTTTGGTTTAAGGGTTGTAACTTGGTTATCTGAACAGTCCTATGGTTATCTTATCGTATATTATCATGATTTTCTACCTTTCCAGTCTTTTATTATAAAGTTATGTTTTGTGCTAATTACTGGTTTTAGTTTTTAAGTGAAGCCTCCTTTGTGGCACTTGCTCTTTCTGGGATCTGACCCAGCTGGTTTTGTATGGCCAGATACCGGAGTAGCTCCAGAGGATCTCCCTACTTTCCAGCCAGATGGTGACCACCAGGCGTAACCAAGGCAACGGGTAGGTTTTCCTTTTGTTCTCCTACTTTATTGTAAAAATATTCTTTTGAGGCGTTTGGCCGACGAGCACGTGTTAGCTCGTATTGCACTTTACTTACTGTCTGCCTATGGGCTGTAACATGATTGACAAATCCTAAGGTTGATCATGTATGACTAAAACTCTTGCTAGTCTTCATATTTTGTACGACTAGCTTCATGATCATCCAAATATGTAATGTATGGGATGCCTTACTATTGTATATTTGATGCTCTAACATCTTATAACTGCTATTTTTTGCTTGAGATTGAGACAATAGGCTTGTTCATGACCATAAGAGACTGATGGCTTGTAGTTAAACCCTTATGGATCTAGACAGCCGTGACCGTATAGCGAGGTGGATTCCATTTCAATATACGTAGCTGGCTATGTATGCCCCCTCTCTAGTATTCTGGTTCTGGGGTGTTACACTACAACTGCTTCTAAAAATGAAATCGAAAGATCTAAGAAAAGGAAATATATATAACTACTAGAAAATACACCAACCCAGGAAGAACAAATACAACCATATCGAATTTTGAAATAAAAAGGAAAGTTCACACTGCACCAACTCAAAAAGAGTCATGTACTCTGTCCCCTTCAATGAGCACACTATGCATAGATATGACGACACCGAACGCACACAAGCAGACACATACTGCAATCTAGACACAATCAAACTGTACACGAACACGCTTGCAAGACATGAACGAAAGGTTGGACACGAATCACCCAACAGCCTGCACCCCAACCACAATCCCATCGGTTCTTCATAAATTCTAGCCATGAGTTAAAACATACACAACACCCAAAGAATAGAGTAATACCTGCAGAGGACGAGTTCAATTCGACAAGGACACACCACAAGAAGCAGCTCCTACGGCTCAAGAAGATTTGAAACTTTGAGAATTGCTCAATCAAAATCAAGTTTTCGAATCAACATCCAATCGATCTAACCCTGCTTTATCATCCAGCAACGAAATAATTTACTACTGAATCTAGAATTTGAAGAACTCACAGATCTAATAATTTCCTATATTTACTCACCGATTGTCCACACAATTTTGACGAAGTTGAGCCGATCAACTAGTTGGCATCCTTAGAATTTCCTATTGGAATCGGAATCGAGCTTTGAGAACGACGTCGATCTGTTCGCCTGAGCCGATTCGTGCACGGCCATCGTCGATCTGGACAAACAATCGCAGAAGGAGCGGTCGAGGAAGAAGCTTCAAATCACCGAGGAAGATGCCATCGCCGTCGATCCGTGGTGGAAGAGCCGCCTGGTCGCCAAGAATAAAGTAGATCGGTCGTCGTCATCGCTGATCGAAGTCGTGAGCCAACAAGAAGGTCCGGTCGCCGTCTCTGTTGTCGTCGAGGTATAGAGAACTGAGCCGCAGCCACGCGTGTGGTCGATCGCCGCCGAGGTACTTTTCAGGTAGCCGATTATCCGTCGAGGAGAGCGCCGGACGCCGTCGTCATCGTCGGGAATTAGGGTTAGGATTAGTTCAAAAAGTTTTGGTGAAATAATTTTAATGGAGGAAGAGCTCGGCTCCTCAAGCTAAGAATAATAATCAGTTAAAAAAGAATGGCAAATTTATATTAAGCCCCCTCCGCTCAAACCCTTTTCCTATAGGTCCTTCCTGAATAATCAATCTTCCAATTTCACCCTCCCCCTTTTCCTATATTATACAGAATTCAAATAAATAGTTAGAAAAATTGGTTATAAGTTGTTAGGGAGTGGGGACCACTCCAAATAGATTTGAAAATTAGTAAGTTGCCAAAATTTAAATCTTCCTCCAAAATAATCATGAAATATTTATTAAAAATACTTCATCAAGGCTATTATTATTTGAAATAATTTTTAAACTCAAACTTATTATTATTAAAATATTTCTCAAAATAGGGAGATGGAGTTACAGACAGAGTGGAGTTTTTAGGGCATGTGGTGATTGGAGAGAGGATTTCTGTAGATCCTAAGAAGATTGAAGCTGTGGAAGCATGGGCACCTCCCAAGTCAGTAGCAGAGATTCGTAGTTTCTTGGGTCTAGCAGGTTACTACAGAAAGTTCGTAAAAGATTTTGCCAAGATAGCGGAGCCAATGACGAAGCTTACGCGAAAGAACGAGGAGTTCATCTGGAGCGACACCTGTCAGTCAGCATTTGAAGAATTGAAGAGAAGACTCACAACAGCGCCAGTTCTAGCTTTGCCATCAGGATCGAAAGGATTCGTAATCTACATCGATGCATCAGGAAAAGGCTTGGGATGTGTGCTAGAGCAGAACAAGAGGGTCATTGCTTATGCTTCTAGACAGTTGAGGCCTCATGAGAAGAATTACCCTACACATGACTTGGAGCTTACAGCAGTCATTTTTGCCTTGAAACTATGGAAGCACTACTTGTATGGAAAAAGAGTGCACATCTTCATGGACCACAAAATCCTGAAGTATGTCTTTACTCAGAAGGAGCTGAATATGAGACAGCGCAGATGGCTGGAACTCATGAAGGATTTTGACATCAATCTGCAGTACCACCCTGGAAAGGCGAATGTGGTGGCAGATGCTCTTAGTCGATATTCCGTTGCTATGTTTCTCACTATAGATCGACATCTTCTAGAGGATCTCGAGAGTCTGGGGATTGAGATCGTTCTTCCATGAGTTGGAGGACAGCTGATGCACATGCAGATACAGTCGGGATTGTTAGAGAAGATTAAGGAGGCCCAGTTTCTTGATGATGGACTCCGATGTCTCAGAGGCCAGGCAGAGGTAGGATTGCTCGACGACTTCACTATTGCAAATGATGGATCCCTGAGGCACGAGAATCAGTTATGTGAGTCCAAAGATTTGCGGGAGGAGGTGATGTAGGAGGCCCACCAGTCGCAGTATTCTATTCATCTTGGGTCTACCAAAATGTACAAGGATCTACGGGAGTATGTTTGGTGGTATGGAATAAAGCGCCAGGTTGCCTGATTTGTTTCCAAATGCCTTGTGTGCCAGCAGGTTAAGGCGGAGCGCCGGAGACCAGCAGGATTACTCCAGCCTTTACCTATTCCGGAATGAAAGTGGGAGCACATCACCATGGACTTCATCTCTGGTTTACCGCGTACGTCCAGTGGCAAGTATGTTATTTGGGTTATCGTAGACAGACTGATAAAATCTGCTCATTTCATTCCATTCAAGGTAGGGTTGTCAACCGATAAGCTTGTAGACCTCTACATGCGGCAGATTGTGCGGATTCATAGAGTGCCAGTTAGCATCGTTTCAAATAGGGATAGCCGCTTCATATCACACTTCTGGAGGAGTCTACAGCTGAGCTTAGATTCACAGTTGAAGTTCAATATCGCCTATCATCCACAGACGGACGGACAGTCCGAAAGGACCATTCACACATTGGAGGACATACTGCGAGTTTGCGCACTCGACTTCGGTGGTTCGTGAGAGGATCACTTGCATCTTGTAGAGTTTGCCTATAATAAGAGATATCAGGCTAGCATCAAGATGACCCCGTTTGAGGCGCTATATGGGTGGAGATGTCGCACGCCTTTATCTTGGAATGACGTTGGCAAGAGGGCTTTGCTTGGGCCAAAGATAGTGGTGGACTCAGCTGAGAAGGTCAGACTGATCATAGAGCATCTCAGAGTTACGCAGGATCGGCAGAAGCACTGGGCGGACAACAGCAGACGACCACTGGAGTTCGCAGTTGGAGATAGAGTGTTCCTGAAGATCTCGCCGACCCGAGGCGTCATTCATTTCGGCAGAGGCAGGAAGATCAGTCCGAGATTCATCGGGCCTTTCGACGTGACGGTGCGGATTGGCGAGGTGGCATATTGACTAGTACTTCCAGCCAGCTTGGAGGGAGTGCATGATGTTTTCCATGTGTCTCAGCTTCGACGCTACATTTCGAACCCGAGCCATGTGGTGGACTACTCAGAGCTAGAGGTGGGTCCGAGCTTGACCTACGAGGAGCAGCCAGTGGAGATCCTTGATCGGATGGAGAAGCAACTACGGAACCAGACTATTCCACTTGTTCGCGTCATGTGGAAACACCACTCCCCTGGAGAGTCCACATGAGAGCGCGAAGACGAGATACGAGAGCGCTATCCTAGCTTGTTTGCTTGATTGTATTTTAGTATTCAAAATTTGAATTCAATAAGTGACTTGTGTTTGAATCTCTTTTGTGATTTTCTGAGATTTATTTTGTGGGTATTCGAATTTTGAGGACAAAATTTTTTAAGGAGGGAGATTTGTAACTCCACTTTCCTATTTTGAGAAATTAAAATTTTCTAATAATAATAAGTTCAGATTCAAATAATAAATATTTTGATTTATACTTTTGGGGGAAATTAGTAAGAGCAGGAATTTTGAATTTTTTAAAGTTAGTTGTACAAACTAATTGTGGCCCCACTCTTCCTAACTAATTAAGGTTCCTTTATAACTGAATTCTTTGCACTTTCTGCAATTATGAAAAAGAGGAGGGCTAAAGTGATTATATACCAATTCAGGGGGGGCTAAACGCAAATTCTTCTTTTTCTTATTTAAGTGGCAGGATTGAGAGAGGAGCTCGTTCACTGAGCTCTCTCAATTCCCATTTTTTTCCTAATTCCCCTCAGCCCCAAAATTCGGTGGAGCTACTCCGGCGGCGACTACTCCGACGGCGACTATTCTCCGACGGTGACCACCCCACGGCTATAGCACCGAGGCGGAGCTCCATTCTCCGGTGAGTGCGTCATCGGCAGTGACGGCGGTGATCGATCATCTTCGACGACGGGACATGATTCCTCTAGTGCTCCGATCGTTTTGACAAATTGCTTGGTGAGTTTCTATTGAAACATTTCCTTTGCTTCGGATCTTGATCATCGATCTAAAATTTTAGATCGAACGGATCGTTGGTTTAAATCTTGACCTTGAGTTGATTGGGACTGTTTGACACAGACTTGAGCAGGGCTCTCTATAGATCTAGTGATTAGCCTTCGAGGAATCATTGATCACCCCTTGTCAGTTCATTTCTGTACATTTTTCAGTACTCACTGTGATTGATCGATTGATTAGTTCTTTCCTCTATTGTTATTTGTTCGGTTGAGCAGTCTTTTAGCTTCGAATTGGGGAGAGTCTTAATTGAATCAACTGGAAGCATCAAGTCGAGGTATCTTTAGTTTCGATGTTTCATAAATTTTTCTCGATTTGGATTCTCTGTGTTTTCTTCGATCTATGAGCAAAATTGTTGATGATTTGATCCAATAGGATTTTGAGATCGATCGAGTCGGAGACTTGTATCCGACACGTGGGACACGTTCTTGATCTGCATTGTTTCATTACTTCCAGGTACTTATGCTACTTTTCTGTCGATTTTCAATTCTCTATTTGTGTTTAAATACGAGATGTTGGCTAGGACCGAGTCTTGAATAGGTGGTTCGTGTCTGTGTGCGTGTTCCGTGATGTTCGTGTCCAAGTGTTGCTCGTGTTGAACTTGTGTGCGTGTCAGTAGGTGATGGCTGGGAGGTGGAATGAGGAAGTCTGTACCAGGCTTGGAGTCTTCAGATTTGACTGTCTGTTCAATTTGATTGATTATTTTTACTTTGAATTCAAATATTTTACTAAACATTGATTTGTATAATTTTAGTCCTTGTTCCCTGACTGCTCATGGTTGGAACTGTCGATCTAGATGCCTCTTGAAATCTTGATTCTCTTTGATTTTTCTTGGTTTAGTTATGACGAATTTGGGGTTTGATTTGGCTGAAGAGAAGTATTTGATTTGATTCTATATTCATATGTAATTTATGTATAAATCCTTGATTAGTTTTGGTGGGGTTTAATGGTGTATGTTCTATTTCTTTTCAAAATCTGAGGTAGCTGTTACATTCAAAAACTAGGGTTCATATGTGGCTTCAGTTGGAAAACCTGAGACTCCAGGATATAGAGAGTTGGTTCAGTTTATGAACCTGAGACTGTATATGCTGTATTTGATTCAGAATTGAGATTTCATATGCAGTGTTTAATTCATATTGATGAATCTGAGATTACATATGCAATGTCTTAGTTCGGATTGATGAACCTGGAGTTTTTTATGCAATGTTTTAGTTCAATTGATGAACTCGAGGCTTGTATACAATGGCTTGGTTCAAGTTGATGAACTGAAGACTTTCATATGCAATGTTTGGTTCCATCTGTTGAACCTGAGATGCAACTGCCTTAATGAGTTTGATGAACCTGAGACACTATACCAATGTTCTAATTCAATTCTTGGCTAGAACATTGTTTACAATTTGGGTAGTTGCATGTAAATTGTTAGATAGAAATGAATGAACTTAATCAATTATCTTATTATAAATAAGTTATAGTTGATCATAGTTAGCAATCACAAGATAAATAAATTAGAACTAATTTAGATATTAATCAACTTGTATCAAATCATTTAAATACAGGAGGACATCCAGCTCCATCTAGTACATTTGATTTCCCGGAGCAAGGCAAGTACTTTTCTATGGTCTTGTGCATTTAAATATCTTGTACTCTTTTTGTGACTCGTCATGACATGATATCCTGTACTCCTGTATTTTTTGTTCTTGTACTTACTTGTGTCGGGTGGGGAAATACACTAGCTATGTGACCAAACCCTGGTTACTATATTCATGTAGATAGCTTAGGCCTCGCATCGTGCACGCGGGTCCTAAGCCATACCGATATTCATGTACTCCTGTACATGCTCCTGTACTCCCCTTAGCCGGTTACATAGGCTAAGATGTATTTCAAACATGGTGTACTTGTCATGTCTTGTACTTCAGGTTCATAGTTACATTTTTGTACTTTATTTTCTGTACTTTCATTTATGTACTTTCATGTTCATTACCTGTATTTTATATTCATGTCTCTTGTACTCATTTTTATATCATGTTCTTGTTCATTACCTAGAACTGTACTTTGCTTCGCTCCTGAGTAGGATATGTTGCAGGTGAGATGGAGGCTTTGTGTGATACCTATTATGGCCGAGAGCCTGTAGAAACAGTAGACCCAGCTGGAGTTGCTCTTGACTTAGAGGCTGAGGAAGCCTAGTGCATTACCTTTATAGTTTCTATTTTGCTTGTATTGAGACTATCAGACTTTATTTTAGCTGGATGAATATAATAACTTTGAGACATGTATCTGGATTTGGGATTCGTTTATAGATGTTGTGTTTCATATTTACTCCTATTTATCTGGTTAGTTTTTCCTAGATTGGTACAGCTTACTTCGTCGTGTCTAACGACGAAGGCTGGGCGTGTCCGACTCGTGTCCGATTATTCGAGAGCGGGTCGTGACACAAGTTCATCAGTAGCCAGAGAAGTGATTGTCTATGTCACTAATGAAGAACAAGATGCGTCCAGCTCCGGCAGTCAAGAGCAGAGGATTGCTGCGTTAGAGGCTAACTTGAAAACCATGGCTAAAATGGTTACAAGTATGCATGTTGTGCTTGTAGCACAACATACTGTTCCAGCGGTTGTGAATCCAATTCCAGCCCAAGAACATGTAGTACCATCTGCCCCTGTCAACACTGGTCTGGGGTTGTAATCTTTCCATAATACTACTATACCCGCTCAGGCTACTCCAAGTCAGTCTGGTGCTGGGGTGGTGCTTATCATGCAGTTCCGCCTCCTAACACATCTTATCAGTCTACTGCTCCCCAAGTCTCGGGAGGCCTCATGGTGGCAGTAAAGGTTTTGCGTAACCAGTTTGAAGCCTTCAAGCAGAAGGACGGTCTGCAGAAGCTAGGGATAAAACAACCTCACCCTATAGAGTGGAAGGAAGTTCCGTTTCCACCTAAGTACAAGCCACCAACCATCATGCTGTTTGATGGCAGCTCATCTCTGAGTCAGTATCTCAATCACTTTGAGGTAATGACTGATCGATCAGCTCCAACCGAACGATGCTCCACTCACTAGAGTATTCGTCGAGTGCTTGGCGGGTGCAGCCTATGACTGGTATCGTAGTTTCTAGATGGTTGTATAACATCTTTTGTATGATTTATCACGACCCGCACCCTGTGTAGGGGTACAAGAAGTGGGTACGTCCAGCCTACGTCGCAGTATCGGCGGTAGAACGCTGTTCTAGGTCACTATCACAAACTAAATATAATATGATATACTCTTCGAATGGAGGACAAATCATATAAGGAACAACTCAATCATAAATCTAGAGATGGAAATAGCACGATATGATAGATATGAAATTTCAAAAGAGAACATACAAACAGAAGGAAAGTCAAATTGTCTAAACGACACAAACATCCAAAAATAATACAACTCTAAAGTCAAAATAAATAACATAATAAAAATAAGAAAAGCCTAGCTAATCTAATCTAAGCAGTAGGGATGACGTCCTCAGCTAGAGCTGGATCCTTCTGTGGGTCCAACTCACAGGTGTCGTCTAGATGGGCTCCATAATAGGTTGGACAGAAGTCATTGCTATCATCTGTATTATTTTAACAGGTCCAGTCAGGACATGAGCGAGCACAATACATCTCACGCAGTTCATATCATGGCAGAAAATATAAAGCATGCAAAAGAGTAAAATACATGAACTGTAAGAAGATGTACATAAAAAAGAAGATATTTGTAAACTGGAAATTATACATGAAATGAAGTAGACTGTAAGTGACTAGTAATTTAGAGCACAATATGGTTATGTAAACGGACTAGGTTATACAATAAAATGGAACTCCATTATACGTGAGGGCACAATGGACATATACAATATTTTATACAATAGGGGATTTGATCACATAACCATTTCCTACTCACCCTCTCCAATCAATACACAAGGATCCAGTCAAGTTATGTTACCTGTACAATAGTTTATCCATGGGCTCATGTGATCATGAGAGTATAAGATTGCATAAGAGTATACATGAATAGGGGTATATAAGAAATACAATATGTTTGTGAAAAGCACATGACAAAATGTATTTGATGTACCCGAGGGGGATAACATCGCAAGACAAGATCCATAGGGTACTGGTTCATGCTAACAATCGTGACAGCATCAAGTAAAGTAATCTAGAGCAAGAATATAAGTCCTGACAAGTATGAAACGATCAGAGAATATACTCGCCTGATACACTGAATAGTTGATATGAAAAGATGGCCAACTGGAGTCACAGAGTCCTAGTTAGAGCAACACAAGTTATAAGAGTTCAATTATATGGTAATTAAAATTATAATGCAATCTACATGAGTCTAAGTTAATCTAGGTCAAAGTCAACTCTTGGTCAACTCTGGGTCAACAATCTAGTCAAACTAGGGCAACTAGTCTAATATGGTCAAACTAGCTAGGGTTTGGTCAACAATGGTCAAACTAGTCTAGGTTAGTCAATTCTAGGTCTAAACAAGTCTATGGCCTAAATAATCAAGTATACTAGTCCATTGCTATCTAACACATAGCCTAAATCAAGGCACATAGCTAAACCACATAGCTATTAAGGCACACAAACTTAGTTATATAATATACATTACATATATATCACATATATCCTTACCCATATAGTACCACCCTAACACATATAGATATCATAATCAAGTATATACATATCCTCACTATGAACCATAACCTATATCTATATACTCTCATAATATATATAGATACTATATAACCCAAAAATATATATACCTATCTATATAAACCTTCTACAATCTAACACCACCTACTCAAACTCAAACACTTAGACACTAACCCACTAACACTAGGATACCATATCAACCTTGGTCATATTGGTATCCCAAAACCAATACCTTAGTCATAAGGTAAACTAATTATTTACCTTGAAGGTAAAGGTAATTTATATTTACCTTAAGATACTAACTTGGTATCATGAGATACCAAGATACCTCTCAAATATCTAATTAACTATCTAATATACTAACATAACATCTTAACTAATATCTAACATATAACATATAGAGACTAACTTGCTAACATACCAATATCTAGAACTAACATAACCTACTAACATATTAATATCTAACATACTAGATATCTAATATCAAACTATCTAACAAAATACTAACCTCTACTATCGAACTAACACTCATACTAACAAATATAACTTACACTAACATATAACAAACCCTAACATATCTAACCCTCTACTAACCAACATCTAACAAACATACTAACATATAACTTAACACTAATATATATGTACTATATCATACATATACTCGACAACCTATGATACCTACATTTATTTAATATCCATACTACATAGGCTCATAGGTTACATAAAATGCCTATGTCGTATAGTCAGTCTTCTACTTAAAACTAATACTGTACAAATTGGGCTTCACTAAATTCTAGGATTAAAGTATGTCGTAGCCCTTTGTGTTATCTTTCCGAAACTTCAAACGGATCGCATTTTCGTGTCCGGAAGCTCCGGAATCGCAAAATATCGAAACACGTTCGTCTTTCGGATAGCTGACACTCAAACAGTTTTACAGAAAGTTCTAGAATGTATTTTACCTATTATATATATTTGGAAAGCTAACATCGATACGGTTCTTTTAAAAAAATGAAAGATTAATCGGAGTTCTAAGCTAAAAGTTATGACATTTCTAAGTTGCTATGGCTACTAAAAATGGATGAATATTATGATAAATTTGGGTTGTTTGGATAAAAGAAACATATCTCACTCTCCATACCACTCAAGACACACATCAAACCACACTCCCCTCTCCTCTAACACAAGCACACCACTAACAACATATCCACACACATCTAGATATACAAATATATCTAACATACCTATTATATATATATATACAAAACAGTCCTTATATAAAGAGACACTAAAATGACAAGTTGAGACTAAAATATGACATGTAGACTAAACCACTTAGATCTAACCATGGGTATCCAAATGAAACTCATTCTTACCATCCTAAATAACATCAATCTATCCTCTAACATGTCTAAAATTAAAACTAAAACACAATTAAACCTATTAGACATTAAACCAAACACATGAGGTATCCTAATTTGAGATCTAATAAGTAGGACACAAGACACAAATCTAATTTGCTCTAGAGAGCTCCAAATGGCCTCAAAATTAAATCTAAAGGGGGTACATGTATGGGAGATCCTATGGATTCAAAAAT
>JANAVB010031765.1:0-72952 GCA_029216955.1 Iris pallida | reverse complement strand
TAGGCTCATTGAAACAAGATGTCGCCAAAGTGACATCTCTTGCGTAGATAGCCTATGAGGATATCGGATGTTTATGTGTGTATATTCATGCGGTATTTGTCGGCCCAAAGGAAGGTTAATACTTGCCGAATTGTACACATACTTGTAGTGATAAATGTGTGACAATTGTAAGGTTTACATATGAATAATAATCCGATCCAAAATAGGCTTATTATTTGACATGACTTATTGTCAACGTTTGATCATTACACCAAGAGTACCACTTGAGTTAATATTACTGTCCAAAGACTTGATATTAATGATGTACTAGGTATCTTGAGATGGGGTTCACCATTATTGAATTTGTTTGACTATATTTACTCTTTGGTTATTAATTAGAGCATGTCATTTTGTTGTGTTTGTTCTCTTTACAGTTAATGTTGTTAAAATATCTGCCAATAAGATTTTAATTTTCATGTTTAATGGGATAAACTTTAAGGGCAAAATGAAAATGAATACAGTAGCTGCTAAGGGTCCAGCTCAAAGAAACAATAATATAAAACTAAGGGTTGTTCTTTTGTGATAAGGCAGACCCATAAGGAAGAAATGTACAAAGTACCACGCATGACGTATAAAGAAAAGTATATTTCTAAATTTGGTCTGTTCTGAAGTTAATTTAAATTTAGTACCTAGAAACACATGGTGGTTAGATTCTGGTGCTACTAGCCACATTAGTGTTTATACACAAGGTTGTTTGAGCTACCGAAAGCTAATTGATGGTGAAAGATACATCTATGTGGGTGACTGTAAATCGGTAGAAGTGGATGCAATAGGATATTTTTTTTTTTTTGGAACCGATTATTATTTGGATTTGATAGACACTTTTATTGTACCGTCTTTTAGACGAAATTCAGTTTCAGTTTCCTTAATAGACAAATCTGGTTATCATTGTTCATTGGAAATAATAAGTTTAGTCTATCTTTAAATCCAAATATTATTGGTAACGGTTCCTTTAGGTTTATGATCACGTATATTCAGTTGAAACTATTGCAGCTTGATGAACCTTGCAAGTGGAGTCATGTGGTACTAAACACAAAATTAACAATAATAAAAATTTAACCTCATTATGACATAAGCGATTAGGTTACATCTCTAGAAATAGAGTTTAACGGCTTGTGTCTGATGAGATTTGGATTCCATCGACTTTATAGACTTCAATGTCTGTATTAAATGTGTAAAGGAAAACAGACCAAAGTTCAATTGTAAGCAGCTACTTTATTGGCTATGCTGACAAATTAAGGGGTTAATAATTATACGATCCCACACAAAAGAAAATTTTGAGATGAGAAGTGTAATAGTTTTTGAGGATGTTGAGTTTGGGGGAGAATAAAGTCAGGATCATTGTCTTTGAGAAGGAATCAATTACGATTCTACTATCACTTTTGACGATGTGCATGATTTTATACCTGTCATGATCAAGATATGAATTCGGAGCCTCAATAAGACTGTCGAATTACCTCTATAAGTTGTTGTTGAGATACCTTAACAACGACAACGTAGCGGCACCCCATTCAAGATAAGATAATTATTTCTAAGAAACAAACTCAACAACCTCAAGAACCAGTAATATTAGGATGGTCCACCAGAGAAAGGAGAAATATAATTTCGGATAATATTGTAATATTTCTAGGAACGTGAGGAAGACTGTGGATACTGGAAGATGATCTAATCAACTTCCGTCAGGCTATGGAAAGTTCCAGTTCTCAAAGTGGATTGATACAGTAAATAAGGAGTATAAGTCCATGCAAGACAATAAAGTTTAAGAACTTGTCCCATTACTAAAAGTTATGAAGTTCATTGGTTGCAAATGGACATTTAGAACCAAGAAGGATTCGAAGGGTCATGTGGAGAGGTATAAAGTACGTCTTGTAGCTAGTGACTTTACTCAAAATTTTGGGATTGATTTTAAAGAGTTTTCTCTTCGATATCTTTGAAAAACTCCTTTAAAACAATCATAGCACATGTTGCACATTTTGATCATGAGTTACATCAAATGGATGTCAAAACGACATTTCTCAACGGTAACATTGATGAAACAGTTTATATGGTGCAACCAGAAAACTTTGTGTCGAAAGACCCAAAGAATGGTTTGCAAATTGACAAAATTTATTTATGAACTCGAGCAAGCTTCTCGTCAAAGGTAACTTCAAGTGATTATCTCGTTTGGTTTTGAGATGAACACTGTTGAAGATTATGTGTATCACAAGTTCAGTGGGAGTAGGAATAATTTTTGGTTTTGTATATTGATTAAAGTATTCAATGCAAACCAGGTGACCTCTCGTTAAGGAGACAAATTCGGTCTCAATCAAGTGTCCTAAGGTTAGCCTTAAATTAAGAAAATACAATAGATTTTCCTTCATGATCAGTTGTAGGGAGTCTAATGTATGCTCAAGTATGTATGCGTCAGGATATTACGTACATGTTAGGATGTTAGGCAGATATTTAAGCAATATGGATGGATCATTGGGTAGCAGCCAAACTACTTAAGTAATTAATAGAAAATAAGAAATTATATGCTCTTTGTAGGAGATCGGATAATTCTGGAGATCATAAGGTATTCCGACTCCGATTTTGTTGGATGCCAACAAAACAGGAGATCCACATCAGGTTATGCTGACTAATGGAGGTATATTTTGAATGAGTGTCAAACTGCACTCATAATTTCTTTCACTATGAAAGCAAGGTTTATAACATGCTGTGGGGTATCTATTCAGGGAATATGTTTGCGAAATTGTCACAAGGCTGCGCCTACAGTACAGTGTTGAAAGACCACATGAAATTATGGTGTGACAATAAATCAGTAGTACTGTATTCCAATAACAACAGAAACTTGTATAAGTCAAAGGATATTGACATAAATTTCTAGTTGTGAAGGAAAGAATTCAGAATGGTTTAGTATCCATATAGCACATTAGGACAAACTCCATGTTAGCGGATCCGCTCACAAAAGTATTATCACCCAGGGTCTTTCATGAGCATACTGCTCATATGGGTGTTAATTAAGAATATGACAATATAGTGGGAGTTTGTATTTTATGTATTTGGGTGCTATTTAGTTTTGGACACATTTATGTATTAAAGTATTTTGGATATTTATCTGATCAGATATATGAAAATTTAGTTCATTCTGTTTTCATTATGTTAAAGTATTTGATCTCACTAAAGTTAAGGAGGACCAGTTGGAAATAGACATGTATTGATCACATTGCGTGTAATTTCCATGCTACGCATCCATGATTGATCTATGTCGTTTAGTTATATTGGTATATGTGACCATTGATGGTTTAGTTACGCTATATGTGACGAATGCCGCTTTGATCCTATGTTGATATGGTTAATGGACGAGATTGTCCGGATATACCCTAAGGATTAAGATAGCAATTTATGAGCTCACTAAGGTTAACACAATTATAAGGTCACATATGTGGCCCAGTGGAAGATTGTTGGAATTATTCAATAATTATGGGGCCACACATGTAAAATTAATTGTGTTGGGCTATCTAAATATTAAGCCAAATTAAAGTGGTCTATTTGGAAAATTGGCTTAAGGGTATAATTGTCATGGAATTAATGTGTAGATACCGAAGATAATTCTAATTTGATGAGGGGCCAAATTAGAAATATCACAACACACATATCTATATATTGTTGTTCATTAGGGTTATGGTCCCCAACTTATATGGCCATAAAAAGAGAGATTTTTCTTTTTTCTCTTCTACATCCCCATCAACAGAAAGAGAGGGACAAAGAATTTGGTTTCATCTTTGTAATTAAGGGTCGTAGCAAGTTGGAAGATCGAACCCAATAAGAGACGATCGCTTCAAGATCCATGAAGCCTAGCAATGGATTCAGGTACGCTTCCACAATTAATTTATGTTCTTCATCTCATGAATCGACATGGTACAATAATTTTTAACATATGATTCCACTCCTCTAGAGCAAGCTTTCCAAACACGTCTTTTGGAGGCGCTTCGAGAGGAAGAAGAGGTGGTCTAAGAGGTCGTGGAAGAGGAAGACATAATGGAGGCAGATACATCGAAACTGAGAAAAAGGAAGATGTTGATCTCTTCAAATTGAAGGAGAACAAGAGGAAGAGGAAGAGGAAGAGCTGCAACTAGAGGCCTAGGTAGAAATCGTAAGATTTTTATCAAGTTCAATGTTACTATTGTGGAAAATATTGTCATTATCAAATGGATTGTTGGTCCAAGAAGACCAATAATGAAGAAGGAAGCTCAACTTTCATGCATGAGGAGGAAAAGAAAAGTGAGAACGATACTCTCTTTCTTTCTTGCAATGTTGAAAAAGTTACACATGATGAAGTATGGTATATCGATAGCGGCTATAGCAACCATATGACTGAAACAAAAAGGTGTTCATGAACCTTGATGAATCAATTACAAGTGAAGTTCGAACTGGGGACGATAAGAACTATAGGTGAAAGGTAAAGGTGATATTCTTGTCCAATCAAAGAAAGAAGTAAAGCGCATATCTAGCGTTTTCTATGTTCCCAGACTCAAGCATAATCTTCTGAGTGTTGGCCAGCTTCTATTGAAGGGATTCCAACTTTATTTTAATGAAGATATGTGTGAGAGAAAGACAAGAATGGTGCTCTTATCATGAAGGTAAATATGACACTAAGCAAGATGTTTCCTTTGAAGCTTCATTCTCAAATTGACTCATGCATTCATATTATCCAAGACAACTCGTGGCTATGGCATTTTAGATTTGGACATATGAGTTTCAAAACTCTTTCACTTATGGCTAGCAAGAAGAAAGTATGTGAATGATGTACACTTGGCAAGCATCACAGAAATTCTTTTCCAATTGGAAAATCTTGGAGAGCATCACAACCACTTGAGCTTATACATTTTGATCTTTGTGGTCCGGTGCAAACTACTTCAATTGTAGGTAATCGTTATTTTCTTACATTTATTGATGACTATAGTAGAAAGACATGGGTTTTTCTTCCTTAAAGAAAAATCAAAAGTTTATGGATATTTCAAAAAATTTAAGGTGTTGGTTGAAAAAGGAAGTGGCTTCCATTGAAGACTTTGCGTACTTATCGCGGAGGAGAATATCTTGGGCATGATTTTCAAACATATTTGAAGAAAAATGGAATTTGCCATCAGCTTACTGCTCGATACACTCCTCATATATATATATATAAAAAAATAAAAAAAAAAAAATATATATATATATATATATATATCTATATATATATATATATATTATTATATATATAATATATATATATCTATATTTATATATATATATAATATAATATATAAAATATATATATATATTTTATATATATATATAAAATATATATTTTATATATATATATAAAATATATTTTATATTATATAAAATATATATATATAAAATATATATATATATATATATATATATATTATATTATTTATATATATTATATATATATATATATATATATATATATATATGAGAAGAATATATATTCTGAGGATATATTATATATATATATCTATATATATATATAGATATATATATATATATTAGTTTCAAAGTAGAAGTAGGTTTCTACAAAATAATATAAACTATATAGGTAGTTCGATGAATTCGAGACATCGTAAAAAATTTGTATCGGTGATTTTTCAAATTAATTTATTATTTCGCGCACACTCGTCACATCGCAACGAAACTTACGTCGTTGGACTCGTGATATTTTTCTGGTCCTGTGAGACAAGTTGGTCCGATTATGATACGGTTGACCTTATCGCCATTTTGAGGTCCATAATCTGATTCAACTAGCGATTTTGTGCACGCTCATCGAAATCCAAGATTTGACATACCATTGAGTTCGTATAAAGAAAATAGACTTGTAGACATATTGTTTGATGACTTATAAACCATATATTTTGGCACGCTTTTCGGTGCCAAGCTGGTCCAACAACCAAAATTATTGTTTTTGCCCGTGTATTCAAATTGGAATTATGGATAGTCTATCCTAGACGATTTGACTATTCTGGACACGTTGGTGATATATGTTTCATCATCTGATGACGTCTGTTATATTTTCTGTTTGGTATTGTCATTAATTATAATTATTCATTATGTTCGTATGTCAGAATCTTGCGTTGAAACTGAGATCGGTTAATTCCAGTGATCTTACATCGCTGAAATTGACAAGAAGACCATTGATTGCCAAGATAATATTTTTAACCTTGCGGTTGATTATCTTGTCTCGATTTGTGTGTCGTAGGTTTTGTGGTACGAAATTCGTTATACAAACTTAATATTTTAAACCTATAACTTGCAATTCATTGTATATTAACAAATAAATAATAGTTATAAGATTAATGTAACCTAGATCTAGATGGTATGGTTAATAAATAGTTTAGGTAACATCGCTGATATGTGACTTAGAACGACCCAAGTCTCTAGGTAGGAGTTGTTAGCTATTGTTCTGTTTTAGTCTATTGATTCTTGGTTGTATGTGTTTGGGCTTTGCTAGATTTCTTGTAAGCTGTAGTATGTGCCTAGACATGGATATGACATTTGGTACCGTAGTCTTAGCACAGACTGGAAAAAACAACAAACAAGTATACTTTGTCCTATATACAGTTTATTTTACTTGCATACTTTCTATTATTTCTGTTTGTACATGTCTCTTTTCTGTTATGTATTTATTGCCTTGCCATATTTTATTTCTATGTTTTACCATATCACATGCCTGTCATTCCTCTTCATATACTTCCATAGTTGTTCGTGTCAGTGCCTTGTTACGTACCATAACATGTTCTCGCCACTCGATCGCTAGGTCAAATGTTGACTCTATTTCGACGTTCAGTCAAAGCAGTCAAACATGGTCAAGGCTAGTCTCTAAAACATCTACAGGGTCAACACATTCAATTTCAGTGGTTGTGAAATTACTGGAATCGATGGATCTCAAAATACAACAAAAAGAGAAAGATTATAATAATAGGGTGAAAACCTACAGATGTTGTCGGATGGTGAAACAACCATCACCAACGTGTCCAGAATGGTCAAATTAGCAAGGATAGCCTATCCATAAGTCCAATTTGGACACGGGCAAAAAGGTAATTTCGGGTCACAATGGTGTCCGTGTCGGACCCACTTTGCATCGAAAAATGTGTCAGGATAAAAGTGCACTAAACCTAACAAATTATATGTCCACGAATCCAGAATAACGATACGAACTCAACGGTATATACAAAATTGGATTCCGATGACCCGATCTTAGATTGGTCCGTTGACCCGGATATTGGAATCTTATTTGCACGAAAATGCGTGTCAGAGCCAATGTCCACAAAACTCAGCAAATTATATGTCAACGAGTCCAGAATGACGATATGAACTCAACGGTATATCCATAATTGGATTCCGATGAGCCGATCTCAAAATGACCCGTTGACCCGGACCGTGGGGCCCACGTTGCACCGAAATGTGTGCCAGGGCCCACGTCCTCCAAACTAAGCAAACTTTATATGAAAATGTGCCAGAACGATGCCACGAGTCTACTGGTGGTGTCAGAAATTGAATCCGGAGTCCGAGTTCAAAAATAGAATTTTACAAGTGCAAAATTAAGAATTCGGATGGCCAACTTTGGCGTCGAATTCGACCAACCAAACGTGCTCACAATGAAATAAAACTTAAGGAGCAGAAAGAGGGTTATAACAGCTGTGCACATGTACTGGTAGCACGCCAAAGGGAGCTGCGATGGCGGAGTTACGAGTCGACAAAGTTGACTCCACAAAACTGTCCAAAAATAACAAAATTTAAAGCGCCAACTTGGTGGCCGATTTTCACATAGCAACGACGGAATTAACAGTTGAAACTTCAGGGAAGTGAAGAGGTATATACCGAGATTGAGCCAGAAGAAACGGTTCGACGATCCAACGATCAGATTTCTCGAAAAATGTGCACGAAGTCGCTGCAACGAAACACGAATTCTGAGTTCAAAACTCGCGCGCGTCGACGGAATTCCGTGCAAAACACACGAATCGGGCGTTTCTCACACCGGGGATGAGGGCGCGCCACGGGTCCTGCCCGGGGGTTCGTCGGAGTCGCGCGCAGCTTGCGGAGGGCTCGCCGGCGGCGGCTGCGCGGCACGCGATCGTCCGGCAGTGGCGCGCCACTACTGCTGCCTGCTGCACTGCTGCCTTGCTGCTGCTGCTGCCACTCGTGGTGGCGCGCGGCGGGGCGGCGACGGCGGTGGTGCCCGTGGCGGGGGTAGTTACATTGGTGATGATGGTTATTGTGGAGGCGATTGATGGTGGTGGTGTGGATGGTGATAATGGTAATGAAGATGGTGAGGATGATGATAATGATGGAAGTGGTGGTGATGGTGATAATGGTGATGAAGATGGTGAGGATGATGATAATGATGGAATGTGGTGATGGTGTGATGTAATAAGAAGAAGGAAAGAATGGGGGGGTTGTCGGCTAAGGCATGGGGGGAGAGTGCTGATGGTGATGGGTGAGGATGTGGTGAGAGAGAGAGATATTTAAATATATATGTATATATAATTATATGTATATATATGTTTATATATACAAGGAGAGAGAAATAGATATTTTGAGTAGGGAAGAGAGAGAAAACTATGTAGGGTGTATGGGTAGACATGAGAGGGCATATACCAAATTGGATTGGATGTTGGGCCAAGTTTGGTTGAGTTGGGACCAAGATTTAATTAAAATCACAAATTTAAATTATTTAAAATCATGGATAAAATGGGAACACAAGGGAGATCAATTGGGTGGCACGCAAGTTATACGTGCATAGTAGACTCAAAACAGGCCAGAGCCATGTATTGGGTCGATCAGATTGGACCGATGTCGGGTCCCGAAATTAAATTGAAGTTGAATCACAAGTTACGACAGACGATAAATTGGTCTAAATTGACCCTAAAGTTGCGCGAAGCAAATGGAGCACAAGGGAACAAGTTCGAGTGGGACATGATATATCAAATTGAAGATAATCTCGTCTACTACAAACTTCAAGAAGAAAGTTTCCAGAGACTTGCATCCCTGATGCTCTAGAAATCAAAGTCACGGTAAAGAGCATTTAATGATGAAAATTAATTAAATAAAAATGAATTATCAAAAACAATTCATTTAGAAAATTCAAAAATAAATCCCAAAAATTCAGGGGCTTACATCCTACCCACCTTATAAAAATTTCGTCCTCAAAATTAAAGGTTGGTAGTGGGGTTAAAACATGATAGAAGATTTAGGCAATATTTTAGGCACGATCCAAGACTGACGAGTTTTGCACGATCAAGATAATCAATTCAAAATTGTTCAGGCACAATGAGGGATTTTGGCACGATATAATCATGATACGAACAAATCGTATGTGCATGATGTAGGAACAAAATCGTAAAGCAGGATACTCTAGAGGGGGGTGACTAGAGTAGGCAGCAGAATATTGCTAATTAAAAACTTGTTAGCAGTTAGATCACAGATAAAATAATAATCACAAAAGTAAATGACAGAATTTAAAAGTGATCAGAAGGCAAATGCAAACACCGAGATTTATACTGGTTTCCCTCTTGTGAGGACTAGTCCAGTCGGAAGAACTCTAGCTTCCAGTTGAATCCACTATTGAAAAATCCTGCAAGTTTTCATACGAAGTCCTTGCAACTTCTACAGACGCGAGCTTTGATACAAAGAACTCGACCAACTTCAATTGTGAAGAGTTGAATCTTCTATCAAGCCTCTGATTACAATCACTCTGAAACTTCTAGACCGTACCGCACTGGCAAATCGACTAGAGGATTGTAACTGGCTTGGGATTTGAAAATGAAAGCTTTTAAGAACTCTTTGGAAGAATGTAAGCTCAGGAAGAGAAGAGATTGAAAGTGAATTGGTGATTTGAAATGATCGAAATACTTCTCTATTTATAGTTTTTCCAAAGACAGAACTCTGACAGAATTCGGGCAGAATTCGGACAGAACTCTTTGTAACAAACCGTAACTGAAGGATGACCAAGTTCAAAAACCCAACGTTCACTAACGTTCCAAATGGCCGAACTCGGCCCGAGTTCTCCTGGGGTTTTGCCAGTTCATTTATGGAGAAAATAAATTTTGGCTTTTTGAACAATCCTTCAGAAGCTTTTTGTGAAAATAATATTTTTCAAAAATATAGGTCATTTGTAAAAGAATAGGATGGTTTTAAAAATATTTTAGGATAGCCTATTTGCCAGTACGACTCGGTGTACAATGTATTCCTAGACTCAATAAAATAAAAAATTACATTGCTTAACAGGAAGTACATTCTGAATGGAAAACAACTTCAGTCTTGAACAAAGTAGAGATCCATTGTTGAGCAGTGTCCAAAACGTCGTAGGTAAATATCTGAGATGACTTGTAATTATATCAAGACAGAGTTTGATCAATTATTAAAATCAGGTTTGACCATGACCAATGGGCCAACACATGATTTCAGAAATAAGTCAAGTCATTAGGGTACGATTTTAGAGACGATTAGGAGAATCGAAGATATAAATGAAGTTCAAGTACGGGATGATCTGTAGGACTTAGGCTGATGGAAAATCAACCTGAAAGTCGTACAGGCTCGATCAAGATGAAAAGCTAACCATGATCAAAACAATGGTTGGCATGGTTGAGATGAAATTTCAGACACAACATAATCGAAATCAAGGTCTTATAGACCCGATGAAGGATTAAGGAGTATGATTAATAAAATCATGAAATACGATCCAAGTTCGGACGCGATTAAAATTGGAAATAGTCTAAGTTCACTTGGCACGATTTAGATATGACAATGAAATCGGGACAAAACATCGATAAATAGGATCCAGGTCAATGAATTAAGATTTAGGTTTATACATAGGCACGATCAACACGAAAATGACAAACCTAGTCATGATCAGGAATGAAATCTGAGCACGAGTGACTAGAGAATCAAAATTTAGGTATAGAAGAGATGATCAAAGTCGTTTGGTCGTGATCAAGAAAATTATGAGTTAACGATATTGAAAACTCATGGGATGATTCAAAGATATGGAATAAGTCAAATTTCTCTTTGGTAGAGAATCAAAAGACAAGGTTTCATAGGGAAGCCAAGTTAATCATCTCTCTCTGATACTATCAAGTTTATCCGATCACCATTTGTCAGTCATACCTTTAACCCACAAGTCCAAATATGAACTTATACAACTACTACCAGAATTACCCTTCCGCCATGAAGATTGGACCTTGTCATGATACCATAGGCCAGATCCTAAATTCCAAAACCCTAATCAAGAAGTACACCCTTCACTAGAACTCCACACTATCCACTTAATCATCCTTAAATCCGAATTCTTTCACCTTGTCCTAAATTGATCTGAAACCTCTAATTCAAGTTCGTAAAATCCTTGAACTTGTTAAAATCATGCTCATTGTGTTATTCAAACCTAATACCACTTAGGTCTTTACAAAACTTATTCTTCCATTACCAAATCAACCTTCGTATTTCCTTCATCATACACTTTCAAATATCAACCATCTCAATTAATAAATTATATTCACAAAATCTCTCCCTCTATATATTTTTTTGACTCAAAATCCTTGTGTTCTGTATCCTCTTACCAATGTCTTGTCCAGTTTCTTACCATCACCACATATAACTAAAATTTCTTCCCCATTATTAAATTCCAAACTTCCATCATAACCTCGGTGTGAAATACCTCGAGAACCAATAACCTAAAATTGTCCAAATTCAAAAATGTTTCAATCTCGGATATCCTTGTCAGGTTCTAAACTATATCCACGAAATATAAATTTTCATACCATTAATGTACATCTATTGTCCTTCTCATTTGAAATCCTTGAACTTGCTTTCCAAGTAATTCATCCTCGAAATACCCTAGTAACTCAGTTCTAAACTGATTATATCGACCCCTTGATTTCAGTTTCAACCTCAATCATACTTCTATCTCAAATTTCTACACTAGATCCAACATCTCATATTCCTACCAAGATACCACTTGATAATAAATCCACCTCCCGAACGAGATGATTTACGATACTTCCTTAACCTTTCCAAGGTGAAAAGATACAAAATTTCAAATGACTTCACAGTGTAGTTGACAGGAATGGATAAAAGACATGTGATTGGTGTAATCAAGACATAGTTAATCATGATGGATGAAGTAATAACAAGATGAGGAAATCATTATATGATGAGAAGAGAAATGACGGAACAAGAAATAATGGTAGAAATTGTCCTTGATCAATAGGTAAAAAAGAAGTGAATCAATTTAAGGTATGACCTGATAACCATACACGTCTATCCAGAATCATGTTGCCAGAATTTTTGCCACGCCAGTAAGCATAGCTGCAATAAACGATGAAGTCCATAACCAGGGTATACACCCTATAATTATGTTATCTAGATTCCTTACCACGCCAACCGGTATGCTGCAAGAAAATCTAAATTCCATAACTATGATAGTATATCCAACATCAGGCTCCATGTCCCTGTCGTGCTAGCTAGTATGACTGCGATAAATTCTAAACTCCATAATAAAGTAGACATTTACCGTTCTCATCAAATATGTTTATCAGAATATCTTAACTCAATTCATAAAACTGATTTTAGATACAAAATCAAAGTCAACAACGAACGAACTTCAAGATTCAAAATTCAACAACGAATCAAGGATAAGTAAATGGAAACTAGCGAAAACAGATTCCGAGGCAGGGTTTAGGAAAATTTCTCAGGAGAAGTCCCAAAGGTACTATCTAGGTCAAGATTGAAAGTTCTGGAATATAATCTAAAATAATTTCAACCTTGATATAAGATTGGCAAATCATATTTGATTCTTAACCTAGAGGATATATAAGTTCAACTTATACCTTCCCTCTGAGATCCACAACTTATCCTAAGAAAGAATAAAGTTTGATACAGACAAATATTTCAAAAATCAAGACGAATAGAAACAAGTGGGAAAAGATTTGAAAAGCTTTCGAAATAAGATTCCCAGGGGTCATCTCTGGAATCTACCAAGAGTTCCTAATATGTGACTGAGTACCAAAATCCTAAAATATTCCATGACTCACCCTTAATCCTAGGGCAGGCTTGTAGCAGTACAGATAAGCTCAAGTACCACCACGACTTCGTATTAATTTGTAAAGACAGGCCTGCATGGGCCACCATAAAAACGTGTCACGACCCGCACCCGGATATACGGGTACGAATACGTGGGCCACACCCAGTCTACACCGCAGTATCAGCGGTAGAGCGTTGTCTAATACCCGATACTAACTACAACATCTAAGATCCCTAACTATAGAGGTACTCGTATCACATCACACAAACTAAGGAAGATAAGACAAGAAATAATAACAATATCACTAGAACAACTAAAGTCTACAAGGATCATATGTGTCACGACCCGATCCCAAATTATTGGGTCGAACCGGATCATGCCCAGCCTGCACCGTTGTCAGACGGCGGCAGTAAGCTGTTCTAATTGCAGGTATTCACAACAACATTTATACATTTGTCACAACTCGAATATACAAAAATTTAAAAAAACTTTTATTCAACAATTGGAAAGTACAAACTGAAACTGAAAGTACTGAAATAAAATGCTGAAATCAAAATCTGCAAACTCCAATACAATAAAACTAGTTAACTGGAAAACAACTAGCTAAAAGGTCGGCTCATCGGCCTCAGGATCTGCATCCTCCAATGGGGACTCTGGTAACACCGTAGAGTATAGCACCGGGTCATAGTAGCTATTGTACACTAGCTCAGCATCCTCAATGTCACCTAAAAATGTTGGTCTCCAGTCAGAAGGGAGCAAGTACGAATATGTACCTCACATTTCAAATAATAGTGGAAAAGTGCAAGCTAAACAGTTGAAACAATATTTTCCAGCAATTTAACAATTCAATACTTGAAACAATATGATTGGAATATGTAACGTCTATGACCGGCTTGGGTTGTACAATAGCATCCTAGCGACGCGATACGGCTTATCTCCGTGTGTAAGAGGGGTAAGCTCGCACAACAACAATATGCAATATGAGAGGTATTGGTCATAAACGCTACACTATTCCCCCAATATTCCCACAATCAATATCAATCAATATTTGAACCCTAGGAGAGGGTTTCGTGTAGCAATGTGGTTTAAACATGCAACTTGACAATTACTACTTAAAATATAAGATAGCATAACCGTAACTTGCCTCTGTTGATTGACTGGATCGGGAATGTCGGTACCGAGGAGGAAGTCAACTACGTCTCCGAGATCCTACAGTTGAGAAACTTGACTTAGAACCATAATGAAACCATTCTAGGTGTGCTAGTTACAATCTCTAGAAGCAGAACCTAGTCAGGTTTTAAGTTTATTTAATTAACTACCGAAACACGCCTAACGTCGCAAGCTACGTTGGTTATCGTTTACTTGGTTAAACCGGTTAATTCAGTTAATTGGGAAAAAAAATAGCGATTTATAGGTTAACTTGTCAAAACTTTGTATTTTATAATATATATAAAACTAGACTTTTCTTTAAATGAGGAAAAATATGAATTGCTAAATTACCAGATTATTTATTGTGAGAAAACTTATTAATTTTCTTTATAAAAATATATATCCATTTTATATTCTACGCGTTTAACGGCGAAACAACATTCCAGAAAAATAAGAAAAAGCTATGCTACACAATACATAGTCACAGAGAAATGAAGGAAAAACTGGGCTTATGCCCTTACAAATTTTTACATAAATTAATTAATCCTAAGGCGAGCTCTGAGTGCCGTGAACGATCCAAACAGTAGGCCGAGGTCCTGTACCATAAATACTAAAAGCAGTACCAGTTCTAAAATAAATTATAATTAAATTAAAAATTAAAGAGTCTCAGACTTGGTCGTGCAATCTCATGTTGCGGCTTACGCCTCAACGTACAGGTGACCTTGTATCATTTGCGTTTTGCCGAGGCTCATTCGACCGATATGGTCGTCACCTAACTAGTGGTACAAAATCCATAAAATCCAAAAACCAACAAAATCTAATCTATAAATCATTTTGCAAAGACTGGTTTTCTTTGGAAAAAAGTTTTTATTCAAATTGCTAATTTTTATAAGAAAATCCCTTTTTAAAATATTTCCTGAAAATTTGGGCAGCATCTCCTCTATAATTGGGACAACCCAATCCTGGGAGGATGCCAACCACAACACAATTTAAATATCTCCAAACCAGGGATAACTCACAGCATAATATTCCAAACCAGGAATAACCACCACAATCCAATATTTCCAGTCCAGAAAACTATAGCACAAAAATATGTATATATATCAAAATAGAAATACGCCGCTACGTAGCAATAATCGCGTATCACCAAAGCAACGTAAACAAAATACCGAATCCTGAAACGGGATCAGGACCGCGTCATCACAGACTAGTTACGGGGAGGGACACAGGGACACGAAATTATACCTCAAATGCTCGGCTAGAGCTCTCAGATGTAATTATAAAAAAGAAATAATCCACGCGGCAGCGACACGGGAACAGAAACACTAGAGGCACCGCGGGACAGCGGGTCGGGAAAACCGCGGGTCAGCGCTGGGAGAGCGGCCACGGGTCAGCGAGTCCCGGGAAGTCGGATCGAGACAGCACCCCGGTACGGGGATGCTGAACCGTCGCGGTCGGCCGGATCGGGGCACGAAGGACTCAGCGACGAGCGGCAGAGAGGAAACGGAGAGAGGCCGAGAGGGGGTTGGCCTGGGGTGGCTGGCCGAGGAGCGGGACGGGGGAGCGCCGGAGAGGTGCTGGCCGACGGGCGGCCACAGAGGACAGCGCGCGACGGCGCTCGGGTCGGAGGCGGGCGCCGGGAGGCGGGCGGAGGCCGCTGGGGTCGAGGTGGATAGGGCACGGCGGGAGGCGCCGGCTAGATCTGGCCGGGCGGGTCGCGGGGAACGGCCGAGCGGCTGGCTTGGGTCCGGAGAAGAAGCGGCCGCGGCCTCGGGAGCGGCCTAGCGGGGTTGCGGACGGCGAAGGCCGCTGGGGTCGCCGAGCACGGAAAACTCAGGGCCGAGTGAAATTTTGAGGGAAAAAGGAAGAGGAGTGAGAGAGAGATGATGCTGGTGGGTGAGTGTTTTTTTTTCTCTTCTCCTTTATTTAGAGATGAGTATGAGGGAATTAAGGGGAAGAAGTGGAGAATTTGGAGAACATCCTGGTCGTGGGGAGGCCAGGTCGTGGGAGGAAATAGGTTTTATTTATTTATTTATTTTTTCTTTTTCTTCTATTAACCAAAATAGAATTATACATTAAATATCAAGGCTAATATTAATTAAAGGATTTTAAATATGGATTCGGGACTGTAAACGAAATTGGGTTCAGGAAACGGAAGTCGGGTTCGAGTTCTGGGTCGGACCCCGGACACGAAATCGGGACTGGGCCATAATAAAAAATCCAATTAATTTATTTTAAAATAATTGATCCGACTAAAACAATAATAATAGTAATAATATTAATATTAATCCTAATCTAAACTAGTAATCCAATAATCCAGTAATTCTAAAAACCAAAATTGCGGGTTTCATAATATGAGACAAGAATAAAACAGAGGAAAACAATAACAAAACTAAATAACTACCAGACCTAGAACTCCTGAGAGACAACTCACGAAGAAGAATACCGGGAACCACCCCAGCTAGCAACATCCTGTAGTCCAATACTGAGGGCACAACAACTCCTAAAATATTGTCAACATATCCAGTCAGGATGGAACGAGCACAAATCTCAAATAATAGTTCTAGTTAGACGATATTGAAAATATAGCAATAAATAGAGAGAATATGCAAGGAATCACGAAATGTACATTTGAGTATCATGGCAAGGTATGCTGTAAATCTAGAGCTAGAACAAGGCAAGTAAAACTGATCATGGCATGTACAAGAATCAAGAATCATCTATCTAGGTGTGTGAGTAATAGCTACAACATGTGGCCGGCTTGGGAACTTGCACAATAGTAACAGGCCTGGCTAATCATAAGTGGAGTGTATGATCAACACTCACAATCAATCGATGCACAATGGATGCACAATATGAATTGACCACATATCTACACTAATACTCCCCGTCCCCCGACTAGTATAGTGGATCCAACCATGACACATCATGACACGCGATTATCTGAGAGGGTAGCTAGCCTTCGCAGGAATCGTATCTATACAACGCACAAGGAACAAGAAAGACTTGCACAATATATACCAAAGAATACAAGGAATAACATCTCATGACGGGATCCAAAGAAATACCAATCCGTGTGAACAATGTGTCAAGAGAACAAGGATATCTACACTAAATACAAGAAACATACACGATATCATAAAACAGAAATATTATCAGTGAATGTACTCGCCTGAGATATGGTAGAATATATCAACTGTGTAATCTGGCTCAGAGTGAAATCACATACCTAAGATGAGATATATAAGCTAATTAGGGTTCAACAATGTTAGGCATGATTATATAGTATAAGCTATGTAATCTAGGTCAATCTCAGTCCACTAAGCCAAACTAGATCACACTGAGTCACACTAGGTCAAACTAGGTCACAGGAAGTCAAACCAAGTCAAACTAGGTCAAACTGGGTCAATGGTTGACTTACAGTTGACTTTCAGTCAACTGATCAACTATAGTCAACTCTGGTCAACTCTAGGTTAAACTAGGTCAAATATTGACTCTACTTCGATGTTCAGTCAAAGCAGTCAAACAGGGTCAAGGCTAGTCTTTATAAACCTCTACAGGGTCAACACATTCAATTTCAGTGGTTGTGAAATTACTGGAATCGATGGATCTCAAAATATAACAAAAAGAGAAAGATTATAATAATAGGGTGAAAACCTACAGATGTTGTCAGATGGTGAAACAACCATCACCAACGTGTCCAGAATGGTCAAATTAGCTAGGATAGCCTATCTATAAGTCCAATTTGGATACAGGGGCAAAAAGGTAATTTTGGGTCAAAATGGTGTCCGTGTCGGACCCACTTTGCACCGAAAAATGTGTCAGGATAAAAGTGCACTAAACCTAATAAATTATATGTCCACGAATTCAGAATGACGATACGAACTCAACGGTATATCCGAAATTGGATTCCGATGACCCGATCTCAGATTGGTCCGTTGACCCGAATATTGGAATCCGATTTGTACGGAAATGCGTGTCGGAGCCAATGTCCACAAAACTCAGCAAATTATATGTCAACAAATCCAGAATGACAATACAAACTCAACGATATATCCAGAATTGGATTTCGATGAGCCGATCTCAAACTGACCCGTTGACCCGGACCGTAGGACCCACGTTGCACCGAAATGTGTGCCATAGCCCACGTCCTCCAAACTAAACAAACTTTATATGAAAACATGCCAGAACGATGCCACGAGTCTACTGGTGGTGTCAAAAATTGAATCCGGAGTCCCGGGTTCAAAAATAGAATTTTACAAGTACAAAATTAAGAATTCAGACGACCAACTTTGGCGTCGAATTCGACTAACCAAACATGCTCACAATGAAACGAAACTTAAGGAACAGGAAGAGGGTTATACCAGCTGTGCACAGGTACTGGTAGCACGCCAAACGGAGTTGCGATGGCGGAGTTACGAGTCGACGAAGTTGGCTCTACAAAACTGTCCAAAAATAACATAATTTAAAGCGCGAACTTGGTGACCGATTTTCACATAGCAAACGATAGAATTAACAGTTGAAGGTTTAGGATAGTGAAGAGGTATATACCGAAATTGAGACGAAAGAAATGGTTCGACGATCCAACGGTCGGATTTTTTGAAAAATGTGCACAAAGTCGCTGCAACGAAACACGAATTTTGAGTTCAAAACTCGCACGCGTCGACGGGATTCCGTGCAAAACGTATGAATCGGGCGTTTCTAGCACCGGGGACGAGGGGGGGCGCCACGGGGCCTATCCGGGGGTTCGTCGGAGTCGCGCGCAGCTTGTGGGGGGCTCGTCGGCGACGCGCGGTCGGCCGACAGTGGCGCACCACTGCTGTTGCCTGCCTGCTGTACTGCTACCTCGCTGCTGCTGCTTCCACTCGCGGTGGCGCACGGCGGGGCGGTGAGGCTGCATGCGGCGGGGCAACGACGACGGTGGTGCCCGTGGCGGCGGCAGAGTTACCTCGGTGATGGTGGTGATGGTGGAGGCGGTTGATGGTGGTGGTGTGGATGGTGATAATGGTGATGAAGATGGTGAGGATGATGATAATGATGGAAGTGGTGGTGATGGTGATAATGGTGATGAAGATGGTGATGATGATGATAATGATGGAAGTGGTGGTGATGGTGTGATGTAATGAAGAAGAAGGAAATAATGGGGGGAGTTGTCAGCTAAGGCATGGGGGAGAGTGCTGATGGTGATGGGTGAGGGTGTGGTGAGAGAGAGAGATATTAAATATATATGTATATATATATATATATTATATGTATATATATGTGTATATATATACAAGGAGAGATAAATAGATATTTTGAGTAGGAAAGAGAGAGAAAACTATGTAGGGTGTATGGGTAGACATGAGAGGGCATACACCAAATTGGATTGGGTGTTGGGCCAAGTTTGGTTGAGTTGGGGCCAAGATTTAATTAAAATCACAAATTTAAATTATTTAAAATCATGGATGAAATGGGAGCACAAGGAAGATCAATTGGGTGGCACGCAAGTTGTACGTGCATAGTAGACTCAAAATAGGCCAAAGCCATGTATTGGGTCGATCAGATTGGACCGATGTCGGGTCCCGAAATTAAATTAAAAATTAAATCACAAATTACGACAGACGATAAATTGGTCTAATTGACCCGAAAGTTGCACGAAGCAAATGGAGCACAAGGGAACAAGTTCGAGTGGGACATGATATATCAAATTGAAGATAATCTCGTCTACTACAAACTTCAAGAAGAAAGTTGTCACGACCCGCTACCTAAATTATTTGGTCGGGCCGAGCCATGTCCAGCCTACGCTTGGTTAAAGCGTAGTAAGCTGTTCTAAGAATAGACAATAAAGGAACTAAGTTGCTAACAGTTCTAAAATCACTTTTAAAAGGTTCATCACAACACAATATCTATAAACGAAAGTAAAATAAGTACAGACTTAATAATACATTTTCAAAGTATCTAACTGGAGACAAAGTCCAGTGACTACAAGATATAGTTTAAACAGTTCATTAACTAAGCCAAAAAAAATCTAAGCGAGACTACCAAGCGAGGTTCCCTGCGGGGACTTCCTCGGAAGCAAAAGCCTGGTCCTCTGTAGTGGGTCCATAGAAAAGATCACAGAGCAAATCTTCCTCCGAAAGTATGCCTACAACGTTATCCTGTCAAGACTGGAGCAAGTACTGATTCTACAAACTAAACATACTGAGCATGGAATAAAAAGAGATGTAGTAAATAAGAATCATGGCATCTATCTTATGTCGTATCACAATCATGTCATATCACAGATCTATCTCATGTCGTATCACAATCATGTCATATCACAAATCTATCATGTCAGGAATACATTTGTCATGACGACATATGTATATCTAGAGTTTAAAACTGGAGCAGGTACGTGATCGTCAATAGGTGTACAATGTGTAGGGGCACATAATGAAATGTACTTCCGTACAAGTGATACGGCGATAGATGTACATACGCACAAATCCGCTTTGAGATAAAGGCCTACGGCGTAGTAACATATAAAATAAAACTTTGCTCGCTACGGTAGAGGGGGGCATGATCACGTACTCAACTATCAGTTTTTTTCGTAACCCAGATTCTAACATGTAGATACGAGAACAATATAAAACATGTGAGAGATACTGGGAACAGTATAAAACATGTGAGAGATTCGAGAAAAGTATAAAATATGTGAGAGATACGAGAACAGTATAAAATATGTGAAAGATACTGGGAGCAGTATAAGCATGGTAGGTACTGAGAGCAATTTAAAACATGATAGGTACTGAGAGCAATTTAATTAAAGCATGTGAAGCATACGCTAGATATAGAAACTTGTAAGATACGATTTTCAGTTTAAATCACTGTATTAACATGGTTCATACGCAATTCATTATCATATGCAGTAAAATAAAGTTTATAGGGGTACTTGCCTCGAGCAAGGCAAGAATACGAGTACGAAGATATAGATGTCCGGTATCCTGTCAAAATGATACACAATCTCAGTTCTAAGCTATGTTCAAGATTTTACACTAGTGGTCTGACACGACTCCTAACTGGACACTAGCTAAGTGGTGACCTAGCATAAAAGTCCAATGCGGGGTGACATTATATCTAAACCAACACTTAGGGTCTTAGAAACACAAGGATCATTTTAGATTTTTACAAAATCCAAACATGTAAATATACACACTAATAATAATAATTAATTACAAATTAAAGATGATACATAAGAAAAATCTACAGATGTTGTCGGATGATAAAATAAATATCAATAACGTGTCCAGAATGGTCAAATTAGCTAGGATAGCCTACCCATATGTACAATTTGGACACAGGGGTAAAATGGTAATTTCGGGTCAAAATGATGTCCGTCGTTGGACCCACTTTGCACCGAAAATGTGTCAGGATAAAAGTCTACAAAATCTAAAAAATTATATGTCTACGAATCCAGAATGATGATACAACCCAACGGTATGTCCGAAATGAAATTTCGATGACCCGATCATAAAATGGTCCGCTGACTTGGATATTGGTATCCGATTTGCACGGACATGCGTGTCGAAACCAATGTCCACAAAATCCAACAAATTATATGTCAACGAGTCCAGAATGACAACACGAACTCAACGGTATATCCGGAATTAGATTCCGATGAGCCGATCTCAAAATGACACATTGACCCGGACATTTGGAATGAGGTTTGCACGGAAAAGCGTGTCGGAGCAAATGTCTTCAAAACTCAGCAAATTATATGTCAACGAGTCCAGAATGACAACACGAACTCAACGGTATATCCGAAATTGGATTTCGATGAGCCGGTCTCAAAGTGACCCGTTGACTCGGACTATGGGACCTGCTTTGCACCGAAATGCGTGACAGGGCCCATGTCCTCCAAATCAAGCAAACTTTATATGAAATCGTGCCAGAACGACGCCACGAGTCTACTGATGGTGTCAGAAATTGAATCCGGAGTACCGGATTCAAAAATAGAATTTTACAAGTGCAAAATTAAGAATTCGAACTGTCACGACCCGATCCCAAGTTAATGGGTCGAACCGGACCATGCCCAGCCTGCACCGTGGTGAGACGGCGGCAGTAAGCTATTCCATTGCAGGTATTCACAACAACACAAGTACATTTGTCACAACTGTTCTACTCGGAATTTAAAACTTTGTTTAATAAATATTCAGAAATACAACTGGAAATAAAATGCTGAAATAAACTACAAACTCCCAAAAGAAGAAAACGCAGAAAAGAAAAACTAAGCATCTGGTTCTGTAGTCCCAGGATCAGCGTCCTCCAGAGACAGCTCTGGTACCGTCGCAGGGTAGAGAACCGGGTCATAATAGCTATTATAGTATAGCTCGTCATCCTCAGTGTTACCTAAAATGTTGTCTCCAGTCAGGAGGGAGCAAAGTACAATTCATGCTAATTTTAAACAGTTAAATAAGAAATAGAATCATGCAGTTCTAAACAGTTTTTAAAACAGGTTGTTACAGTAGAAATCAGTGATTTGAATAGGTAATGACATATGACCGGCTTGGGTTTGTTACAGGAAGGATATTGGGTTTTGTTACAGTAGTGGTCATAATCATTACGCTATTCCCCAGTCCCCAGTAGTTACAGTACAGTACTCTCGGTGAGAGTTTCGTGTTTGAGTCATAGTTTAGACATGCAGTAAAACGATTAAATAAATAACTGTAACTAACATAAACTATACTTGCCTCAATTGAATGACTGGAAAGACGGGTTGATACCGAGGAGGAACCTCAGGTGTATCTTCGAATTCCTACAGTTGAGAACTCGACTTAGAACCTTGAATAACCAGGCTAAGTGTGCTAGTTGCAATCTCTAGTAGTAATGTCCTAGTCAGGTTTTAAGTTGCATTAATCTACAGCTAACGATTACATCGCAACTACGTGCGTTTGATTAAGCCAGTTAATTGGATTATTTGGAAATAACACAAAAATCAATTAACTTTGGAAAACTTTGTATTTTTTTTGTAATATTTATAAAAATACAGTTTCTTTTAGTGATAAATCATGAACTAGTTATTTACTAATATTTTATCCATTTAATAAATTCTTAATTAATTATAAAGTTACGTTCTAACTACGATTATACGTCTAATCAAAACCACAAAAGATCACATCCACCCAGAAAAGAGAATAAAAATCTACGCTACACAATACAAGGACACAGCTAAACATCCTAGAATGGGCTTATGCCCTGTACAATTATTTTTACATCAAATAAGAGGAAATGATAAAATTACTAAATAAAGTGCAGTAAATAAATAACTATAATAAATAGCCTAAATATTAAATAAAATAATTTAAAATAAATGTTAAGAGTCTCAGACTCGGTCCATCATCAAAATCCAGCTAATACCACAACGCCCGGTCGGACCGGTGCGTTTGCATTTCGCCAGGGCCCACAGACCGGTACGGTCGTCGCCCGAAAATTCAGTTTTAAAAATTCATTATTCCGAAAACCAATTTTGAAATCAAATCAATATAGTTTTGTAAAAATTTGGGCAACATTTCCTCTATTTCGGGACAAACCCAAAACTGGGAAATGCGCCACAGAAACCTGCAATTGTTCCAACCAATAATAATCCCAAAAATATAACCACCGAATTAACTTTCCAAACCACCAGAAATAATTTCCCAACCAACAGAACTTCCCGAAACATCCGGGAATCACGCAATCAACCCAACAACACACAAAACCCAGCAGACAAAAATCACAGAATATGCTAACGCAGCTAACCGAATTTCCAAAAGGGAAATCGGGGACCGATTCTCATCATGGACTCTACGGGAGGGACGAACTACTGTGATTAACAGGGATTACCAATTTCCGTTGGCGGGAAGCCGCAGGAAAAACTTGGGGAGAGCCGAAACAACGTTCGAACATCGCTGGATCGGGTGCACGGGATCGCAGATCTGGACAGCGGGGAGAACTCCGCGGAATACAGCAGTACAGAACTGCGGTGTCGCCGAGAAACTAGGGCACGGGAGCGGGATGCTGCTCGCGGACAGAGGGGCTGCCGGCGAAGGGTTGGCCGACAGGGAGGCCGGCAGGAGCTGGGGAACGGGGCCGCACGCTGGCGGTCGGTCGGGCGCGGGGAGGCCGGGCTAGGGTTCCGACGGTTGGATCCGCGGAGAGGGGCGAGCTCGGCAGGGTCGCACAGGGGCCGCTGGAGGCCGGCGAACGGGTGGCCGGGCCGGGGTCGGCGCCGCCGGGGTGGGATCGGCGGGAGCTCGCGGGGCGCTGGGGTTCGCGTGGGCCGGCGGGACACCGGGAAATCGGGGCGCGGCGGCGGGGAGAGAGGGGCCGCGCGCTGGGGGAGAGATCGCCGGAGATGGACGCGGCTTCGCCGGAGGGGAGCTCGGCGGCGTCGGCGTTGGAGGGTGACGGTTCGCGTGCGGGGTTAGGTGAAGAGGGTTTGCTCGGGAAGGAAAGTTTGGGGATGAGAGGTGATGGGGAGAACTTCTCCTCTGTGAGAAATATTAGAGAGAGAGATTAAAGGAATTTGTGGTGGTGGGGTGGGGATGTTCTGTGCGAAATGGAGGACAAGGGGAGTTATAAGGAGTGAAGGGGAAAGATGTGGGTGAGAGGGAAATATGTGGAGAAAAAGTGGGGAGGAGTGAACGTGGGAGGAGTGCTGGTCCTTCGGGACCAGCCCAAATTGTTTTTTTTTTAAATTTAAAAGATTAACCAAGTCCAAAATGGATAGGAAAAGATTGGACTCGGGCCTGGGTCTGGGCTCGGACTCGTGTCTGGGTCTAAAATCCAAAAAATCCATGTTATTTATTATTTCGAAATAATTTGCACCCAAAACTAATAATAATAAATAATAATAAATTTAATAATAATAATAATGCTAAAATACTATTTAATAATTAATTACTAGAATATGGGTTTCACAATCTTTCCTCCTTAGAAAATTTTGTCCTCGAAATTAAAGTAAGGTAGGAAAGACAAACATGTACGGGTACTGCGCCCGTAACTCAGGTCCAACCACAAGGATTTCCAAGGCAGTCGTGGATGAGACGGTTTAGGGACAAGTTTTATGATATTATCCACGCAGAAAAATACAAAGGCGAACCAAAGTACACGAGGTTGATCAGACCATCATGCATCGGTCCTGATTAGACAATATGTTAGTGGGTGCACCCAATAAAATACCATCATGATCAAGCTTGACAAAAAGATAGCTCGCAAAACTAGGCTAATTTAGCAGCATCAATCAAGTTTAGAACGAAAAGATAAGGAATAGGAGTTTAAGTGATGGCTCAAATTCTGACTTTCTTCTCATCTCTAACTAGGCTTGCAACTGGTTTCTCTGGCACTGAAAAGGTTGATTCCAATCTTCAGCTCTGAATTATCCAAAATGTGAATCGGGTCCGAAATGTAACGTCTGGCCTCAATTTCCAGCTCCGTCAAAACTAATTGTTCCTCTGGTAGGAGAAACTTCACCAAATGCAATTTGGTCTTCCCAAGACCTACCAAATTCCGAGACGCAAAATCTTAATACATCTTCAAGCGTCTGGTTTGACCTCTCTGATTGCTCGTCCCGTGGTACTCCATGAATCCGGTAAATGTGCCTCTCGTACAATGCTGCCAACTTCTTAGTGGATAAACCCACTTTGAAGGAAAAATAAAGTGTGCCGACTTAGTCAGTCGGTTTATAATAATCCAATTGGTGCCCTTTCCTCCTTGGGAACAAGGCAATCCTTACTCAAAGTTCATTGTTATATGCTTCTACTTCCACTCCGAATTGTCCAGCGACTTCAACAAGCTTGTTGTCCTCTTGTTAAATTCCTCATGTTGACAAATTCACATCTAATCCCATACCTGGAATTGTCCTTCTTTATTCCATAACACCAATCAATGGAGGCATATTCCGATACATCTTATTATCTCCTGAATTTATGGAATACTGCGACTGGTGCATTTCTTTCATCAACTCGCTCCTCCGTTTGTCAGCCGATACGCAAAATCTCGTACCATTCTTCAGAGTTCCAATGCTGATCAATTTAGAAACCCTCGAGTGTTCCTGCCAACACTTGATCTCTAAGCCTGCAAAGTGCCTCATTTTGAAACTACGTTCTCTTGATTTTATCCCTCAGCCTCGAACTTCATCAATACTGAATCATCATCCAGCTCCGTCCTTCTATCTCCAGGTAGTATAACCTCCAGTCCAAACTTCTCGATGTCTTCTAGCAGATGCTAGTCTTTGGTTAAGAACTTCGCCATCAGTATCGACCAAGTGCATCAGCGACCGCATTAGCCTTACCTGAATGGTACTGCAGGTTAATGTCGAAATCCTTCATCTGCTTCAACCATCTTCTTAGTCTAGCATTCAGCCCTTCCTGAGTGAAGACATATTTCAGACTTTGGTAGTCCGTACATATTTTCACTCCCTTTCCATAAAAATCATCCTTCCAGCTTCAAAGTAAAGATAACTGCAGCAATTCAAATTAGGTGTAGGATAATTCTTCTCATGAGTCTGTAGTTGCCTATATGAGTAAGCAATTACTTTCTCACATTGTTGAAGAACGCAACCCAGTCCTTTTCCAGAGGCATTACTATAAATTGAGAAACCACCGGTTTCGGCGGGTAGCGCAAGGATTGGTGTAGTGGTAAGTCTCTTCTTCAGCTCCTCAATGCCGACTGGCAAACTTTTCGTTCAGATGAACTCTTCATTCTTCCAAGTGAGCTTCATCATTGGCTCAGCAATCTTGGCGAAATCCTTCACGAACTTCTGATAGTAGTCGGCCAAGTTCAAGAATCTTCCGAATTGAACTTGGGGTATATGACTCTTCAACAACAGCTATCTTCCATCGAAATTTCTTCTCTTGACAGCATGGCCAAAAGTCCACCTTGTCAAAAATCCACGTTCAGATAACTTACCATAAAACTTCTTTTTCCTCAAAGTTTCCAAAACTTTCTCAGGTGTTCTTCATGCTCTTCTTCAGTCTTCAAATATATCAGAATGTTATCGATGGAGAAGATAAACTGATTCAAATACTCATGAAAATCTCTGTTCATGAGATTCATGAACACAACAGGAGCATTTGTCAGTCTAACGTCCTGACCAAAGAAAACTTCCCATACTTGGTGTTTGAACGCCGTCTTGGAAATGTCATCTTTCCTGACTTTGATTTGATGGTAGTCAAATCTTAAGTCAAACTTCGAAACACCCTAACTCCACACAACCAGATCAAACAGATCCTCGATCCGGGCAGAAAGTACTTGTTCTTTAGTGTCTGGTAATCGATACATATCCGTTGTTCCATCCTTCTTGGGCACAAACAAGATAGGTGTTCCCTAAGGTGAAATTCCATCCTGAATAAATCCTAGAGCCTTCATTGATCTGGTCCTTCATCTTCTTGGCCACCTTCGGGTTGACTCTGTAACATCCTTTAGAATTTAGGGAAAGAGCCGGGGACTAGGTCAGGGGTGAATCCTATGTCTAGATCTGGAATAATCCGGGGAGACTATCAGGAAAAACATCTGCCATAAGGGTGTAACAAAAACTTCTATTCATGTGGAGAATTCCAGCAAAAACTCTTATGATTGATCTAAGGACATCCTGTTACAACTTCCAAAAAGATGATGCTATACAGCGGTTCTAGGTACTATTCCTCATGGTTCTGGCTCTTGTATGAGCAGTCTCCAACTGCTTCCTTTTCTTTGAACCTCGAGTATGCATCATGCCTTATTGTAAGGGCAGGGTCTGCTGGATAGGAAGAGGGTCCCTAGGTTGTGGCCTAACAGGTGTTGCTGGGATATGAGCTCTGGTTTGATGGAAAGATAAGGGCAGTCCTTTACCCGATGTTTAGCAGATCCATATGCCAAACATTGTCCCAATCTCTTGCGGCAACTAACGGCCTGATGACCAGGCCTCTTGCAGTAGTTACAAGCCCATAGCTTCTTACGACAAGGCTGCCGGAAAGTAGAGTACTTGATGGGACCCAAATATTTTCTAGATTCAAGGGTATCCTTCCTAGGACAAAAGTTCTGCTCTAACTTGGTTGGGAATAACTAAGGCTACATCATGACGTTCTTCATGTCTTCTCTCGTGATATTCTTCTGTTCCTGCTGGGCTTCATCTTGAGCTTTCTGGAACTCCAGGATTTCTTGAAATAGGACAACCATTTGGAAGATGATTGCTGGTACTGGTGGAGCAACAAAAATGAATACTCCACCAAGGAAATGCAACTTGGTTTAAGATGAGGTAGGAATCGCCAGTGTAGGGAAAACTTCACTGGATGCACTATGAGGACGGTCAAACAGCCGCGAGGGAAAGGACCCTGGGCTTGGTTGAGAAGATTGGGTATGATCCAGAGATGACACCTTATTGCCAGTAGGATTTGGTCAATGGTCATTCTCTGAAAGGTTTAGGACGCACACATAAGCAAGGTAGCCTACCGGTCTATAATCAAGCAAAAATATTTATTTATATATAAATCGGACCTATGTCGTGACAAATCAATGTTCTAGTGTTCTAATTGTTTCTAGGTATGTTTTCCTAAGTTGTTGTTTGTTGTGGACCTGCATGGGCCACCACTGAAAATATGTCACGACCCGATCCCAAGTTAATGGGTCGAACCGGACCATGTCCAGCCTGCACCGTAGTGAGACGGCGGCAGTAAGCTTTTCCATTACAGGTATTCACAACAACACAAGTACATTTGTCATAACTGTTCTACTCGGAATTTAAAACTTTGTTTAATAAAATATTCAGAAATACAACTGGAAATGAAATGCTGAAATAAACTACAAACTCCCAAAAGAAGAAAATGCAGAAAAGAAAAACTAAGCATCTGGTTCTGTAGTCCCAGGATCAGCGTCCTCCAGAGACGGCTCTGGTACCGTCGCAGGGTAGAGAACCGGGTCATAATTGCTATTATAGTATAGCTCGTCATCCTCAGTGTTACCTAAAATGTTGTCTCCAGTCAGGAGGAAGCAAAGTACAATTCATGCTAATTTTAAACAGTTAAATAAGAAATAGAATCATGCAGTTCTAAACAGTTTTTAAAACAGGTTTGTTACAGTAGAAATCAGTGATTTGAATAGGTAATGACATATGACTGGCTTGGGTTTGTTACAGGAAGGATATTGAGTTTTGTTACAGTAGTGGTCATAATCATTACGCTATTCCCCAGTCCCAGTAGTTACAGTACAGTACTCTCGGTGAGAGTTTCGTATTTGAGTCGTGGTTTAGACATGCAGTAAAACGATTAAATAAATAACTGTAACTAACATAAACTATACTTGCCTCAATTGAATGACTGGAAAGACGGATTGATACCGAGGAGGAACGTCAGGTGTATCTTCGAATTCCTACAGTTGAGAACTCGACTTAGAACCTTGAATAACCAGGCTAAGTGTGCTAGTTGCAATCTCTAGTAGTAATGTCCTAGTCAGGTTTTAAGTTGCATTAATCTACAGCTAACGATTACGTCGCAACTACGTGCGTTTAATTAAGCTAGTTAATTGGATTATTTGGAAATAACACGAAAATCAATTAACTTTGAAAAACTTTGTGTTTTTTTTGTAATATTTATAAAAATACAGTTTCTTTTAGTGATAAATCATGAACTAGTTATTTACTAATATTTTATCCATTTAATAAATTCTTAATTAATTATAAAGTTACGTTCTAACTACGATTATACGTCTAATCAAAACCACAAAAGATCACATCCACCCAGAAAAGAGAATAAAAATCTACGCTACACAATACAAGGGCACAGCTAAACATTCTAGAATGGGCTTATGCCCTGTACAATTATTTTTATATCAAATAAGAGGAAATTATAAAATTACTAAATAAAGTGCAGTAAATAAATAACTATAATAAATAGCCTAAATATTAAATAAAATAATTTAAAATAAATGTTAAGAGTCTCAGACTCGGTCCATCATCAAAATCCAGCTAATACCACAACGCCCGGTCGGACCGGTGCGTTTGCATTTCGCCAGGGCCCACAGACCGGTACGGTCGTCGCCCGAAAATTCAGTTTTAAAAATTCATTATTCCGAAAACCAATTTTGAAATCAAATCAATATAGTTTTGTAAAAATTTGGGCAGCATTTCCTCTATTTCGGGACAAACCCAAAACTGGGAAATGTGCCACAGAAACCTGCAATTGTTCCAACCAATAATAATCCCAAAAATATAACCACCGAATTAACTTTCCAAACCACCAGAAATAATTTCCCAACCAACAGAACTTTCCGAAACATCCGGGAATCACGCAATCAACCCAACAACACACAAAACCCAGCAGACAAAAATCATAGAATATGCTAACGCAGCTAACCGAATTTTCCAAAGGGAAATCGGGGACCGATTCTCATCATGGACTCTACGGGAGGGACGAACTACTGTGATTAACAGGGATTACCAATTTCCGTTGGCGGGGAGCCGCAGGAAAAACTTGGGGAGAGCCGAAACAACGTTCGGACAACGCTGGATCGGGTGCACGGGATCGCAGATCTGGACAGCGGGGAGAACTCCGCGGAATACAGCAGTACAGAACTGCGGTGTCGCCGAGAAACTAGGGAACGGGAGCGGGATGCTGCTCGCGGACAGAGGGGCTGTCAGCGAAGGGTTGGCCGACAGGGAGGCCGGCAGGAGCTGGGGAACAGGGCCGCACGCTGGCGGTCGGCCGAGCGCGGGGAGGCCGGGCTAGGGTTCCGGCGGTTGGATCCGCGGAGAGGGGCGAGCTCGGCAGGGTCACACAGGGGCCGTTGGAGGCCGACGAACGGGTGGCCGGGCCGGGGTCGGCGCCGCCGGGGTGGGATCGGCGGGAGCTCGCGGGGCGCTGGGGTTCGCGTGGGCCGGCGGGACACCGGGAAATCGGGGCACGGCGACGGGGAGAGAGGGGCCGCGCGCTGGGGGAGAGATCGTCGGAGATGGGCGCGGCTTCGCCGGAGGGGAGCTCGGCGGCGTCGGCGTCGGAGGGTGACGGTTCGCGCACGGGGTTAGGTGAAGAGGGTTTGCTCGGGAAGGAAAGTTTGGGGATGAGAGGTGATGGGGAGAACTTCTCCTCTGTGAGAAATATTAGAGAGAGAGATTAAAGGAATTTGTGGTGGTGGGGTGGGGATGTTCTGTGCTTCTCTGGAGTATAGGGGGAAATGGAGGACAAGGGGAGTTATAAGGAGTGAAGGGGAAAGATGTGGGTGAGAGGGAAATGTGTGGAGAAAAAGTGGGGAGGAGTGAACGTGGGAGGAGTGCTGGTCCTTCGGGACCAGCCCAAATTGTTTTTTTTTAATTTAAAAGATTAACCAAGTCCAAAATGGATAGGAAAAGATTGGACTCGGGCCTGGGTCTGGGCTCGGACTCGGGTCTGGGTCTAAAATCCAAAAAATCCATGTTATTTATTATTTCGAAATAATTTGCACCCAAAACTAATAATAATAATAAATAATAATAAATTTAATAATAATAATAATGCTAAAACACTATTTAATAATTAATTACTAGAATATGGGTTTCACACGGACGCCTAACTTTGGCTCGAATTCAACCAATCAAACGTGTTCACAATGAAACAAAACTGCAGAGGAAGGAAGAGGGTTATACCAGCCACGCACAGGAACTGGTGGTACGCCAAATGGAGCTGCGACGGCAGAATTACGAGCTGACGAAGTTGGCTCCGCAAAACTGTCCAAAAATAGTATAATTTAAACGGTCAACTTGGTAGCCGATTTTGATGTATCAAACGACGAAATTAATGGACAAAATTTGAGGGAAGTGAAGAGCTATATACTGAGATTGTGACGGAGCAAAGAGTTCGCCGATCCAACGGTCGGATTGTCCATAAAATACGTGCAAAGTTGCTGTCCCGAAACAGAATTCCGAGTTCGATCTCGCGCGCGTCACGCCGGGATTTCGTACGAGACGCACGAATAGCCCATGTCATGCTTCGGGGACGACGGAGGCGGCAAGGGGGGTTCGTCGGGGGTTCACGCATGGCCGGGGGGGCTCGCCGGCAACGGCTGCTGGCTGCGGCGGCGCGCGCGCGGCTACTGCTCGCGTTGCAGCCGCTGCTGCATGCTGCGCGCGCGGCTGCTGCTGCGTTTGCGGCTGCTGCTGTACATTGCTACTGCTAGTGCACGGCTGTTGCGCTCGTGTGCGGCGACGGTGGCGGTCGCCGGCGGGGGTGGCCGCGGCGTACGGTGGTTGTGTTGATGTTTGTTGTGGTGGAGGTAGTGAGCATGAAGTGGAGATGTGGATGATGGTGTGTTTGCAAAAACAAAAGTATGAAACTTTATTGATACAAACTTTGTAAAAATTACAAGAATTCTGGAAAAGTACAACTGTAGGAATCCAATCTAGAAGACGATTGCTTTATCCCTTGGACGATGTGAACTTTGAAGACGGTAGCCTCTGAAGTTGAAGTTGAAGGCAAAAGCCTCGGAAGAATGCAGCAGCACTTGGGCAAGAACTCCTGAACTCTCAGATATTTCTGAACTTTATGTCTGATCCCCTTGAATGAAGACTTGAAACTCTATTTATAGAGTTCTAAAAATAACTAATTTTTAGTTATTATGGATGGCGCAAGTTGGATTGCGCAGGAACTGGATTGCGCAGCATCAGACTGCGCATGCAGTTGTCTGGTTGCCACGTAGTGAGAAATTGATGGCATGAATGCCACGTGTACTTTTGTCAATTATCATGATGAAGTGCGCCACCTGAATTGTGCTGACTTCGGATTGCACTGAAATGGATTGCGCATGCACTGGATTGCGCTGCATGTACAGCTGTCCTCGAGCGCTGTACGACACAATAAACGAACAGTCTCTTCGTTCTTTGTGCTGTCAGCTGTCAGAAAGATTTGATTTTGTCAGATAATGATGACTTTGCCACGTCAGCCTGCGCAGTTGAATATGTGCGCAGTCTGGTGTGCACAATCTGAATGATGCACAATCTGATGTCTGCGCAGTTCATTTGAATGTTGTATTTCTTGATTTTTTTGACTTTGTTAATAGGTACAACTTGATTTTTTAGGACCTACAAGACCCCCTTCAAAGTTTTCGAAAGTTGAATTTATTCAAAGTTTCGAAATACTTTGAATTTCAAATTTTAAAATCAAGTTGCGCATGAGCTGTCTGCGCAATCGGATGAGTCGACCCTACTTTTTTGGCACAATCTGAGGCGGTCGTTCCCCTTTGAAAAAAAACTATAAATAGCTTCCCATTCTCTCTCTGTCATTCTTTACTTGTTTTCGAATTTCCAAAAGAGAAGTTTTTTGAGTATTCCCGATTCTCCTCGTCGATCTCCATGGCCCCCAAGCGGTCCTCCGCCGCTGCCACGGGCAAGGCCCCCGCCGAGACTTCGGCTAGGGTTGCGCCCCATCCTTCTCGATATGAGACTGCACATCCCGCTTTGCTAGGTAGATGATTCAATCGAAAACTATTTTTAGAGTTTTTCGACTTCACTGATCTTCAAAATCCATCTCTTTTTAGAGATGTGATCATATTGTGCTACCCTTTTTAGGGTCTTAGTTGCACGAACTAGTTATTCTTTATTTTTATGAAGAATACTTTCTTGCGCAATCGGTTGAACTGCGCTGACAAAAGTCAGCGCAATCTGCTGATTTGCGCAGGATTGCCCGCGCAATCTGATGCTGGCGCAAACTGATGGATGCGCATTCAGATGGTTGCACAATCTGATGGTTGCGCAATCTGATGGTTGCACAATCTGATGGTTGTGCAATCTGCTAATAGCATTTTTTGATTGTACTTGTACTGAATTTCTGTTTTCTCTATTTTGATGCAGTGAATACCAGAGAAGATCCCGAATATGAAACTTTTGTAGAAACTCTTTCAGAATCTGAGTTCAAAGAGGACTTGTCCCACGTACTTTTTCTGCAATATGCACTTCCGTCCTCTCGCCAGACTATTCTGATAGCACAAGATAATGATACATTGCTATGCCTGATGAATGGACAGCCTTTACAGACTGTTGATGCTATCACCCACAGAAAACCTATGTTCATGTTTGGTGAAGCAATTGACAAAAGTTCTCAACCAAGACCACGTGTTGAGAAGAGAACTTTTCAGTGGAAGGAGAAGCTGATTTTGCTACCCGATATTGTCAGGTGCCTTCCTTTGGCACGATATGCTCATGCTAGCTACCCCAGGAGAATGGACTGGGACATCACTCCTCTTCAGCAGGCTCGGACTAGAAAAATCTGCGTCAAGAAGGACCGGAATAACAGAGACATGTTCTATAGTTCCTCAAAACGACATAGTACTTAGAGGATTGAAACCAGGGTGCATCCCTCTGGAGAATTCTTCTCTGTTAATGCCTGTGAGGATCCCAATCTTTGCGAATTAGTACGCAAAAGGTGAAGGCAGTTACCCGGATCAAGACATCCGGTTGACAGGTCTGGTAAACCCAAACATCAAAAGGTGGAGCAGTATAGCAAATTGGATACTAGTTCAATTTGGAGATAAACTCAGAGAGATTGAACTGTATGAAGCGGTACATGCTACCGTATATGGCTTCTACCCAAACCCTCATCTGTTTTTGGCACTGGCAGAGAGGTACAACTACAGGACAGGGACGTTCATGACGCCCTGCGGAGAGATGGGGTTGGCTCTCCATGAGATGAAGTATATCTCGTACTTACCAATGGCAGACTTTCCTTACGAGGAGTATGTCCCCACCAACGACGAGTTAGAGAGACTGCGTCGAGAGAATTCGAAGATGGTATAAGTCTTTGATGAGTTGTTATGCCATTACAACGTATGCTTTTTCTACTACAAGAGTGGCTCGTCTGGTACATGTTATTCTTCGAAATGGCTGACTTATCTTTTTCTCAACCATGTTATTGAGAAAAAGACAAAAGAACATGATTCCTGCAATCCAGACTTCTTCCAACCTCTCACCCATAGTGAAGTGATAAAGCTGATGGAGGAGAATAAGAGACTGGATACTTTAGTAGAGGATGAACATCAATATCCGCCTCTTAAAGTTGGAGATTTTGTTGAGAGCCATGTAAGAATGGACTACAGGCCCATGTCCAAAAAAGCCCAATTAGCAGGATTTCTGATGTACTGGCTCCGCCGCTTCGTCATGCCTGGGGCAAGTGCTATAGACCGCTTCCACCGCGGTATCCTTTTTGCTGCTGTCCGGTTAGTCTTCGGCTACCGGATGGATCTACTATCAGCGATGACTTGCAGAATAAATGCGGGTCTTCGTCTGTATGTAGATTCCATGCTTAAGGGTAAGTGTGATAAAGGTATTTTCCCCAGATTGGAATTACCTTCCACTTACTTATTCGGATGGCTACTCCTGCACCATCCATCACTGATGAATCCTGCCATGGGGGCAGTAGATGGCAGTTTTCTGCGCCGGTTCTCACAGAGCCGATGGCTATACACTAGCCTGAAAGATTGCAGATGCATTTTAAATCTAGGCAGAGGATGGAATTTTCTTTGTACTCCCCCTCCAACGGGTTATGAATTCATGGCACCAAACATGGTTGACCTTGGGATGCAGCCTATAGGTCGAATAACTTTTGAATGGTTGAAGGCAATCGGACTGTCACATCTTGTATATAGATTTGAGGAAGAATGCTTTCTGGAGCCATATTTGCCGAGTCGCTTCGCTCGACAATTTGGATATGACCAGTTCCACGTGGGGAATGCAATAACTTGCTTACGAGGAACATGATACTTGATCGACGGAGCCAGAGCGTGGGCTTACTACAATGCTCGAGACACACGGGCAGTGTTTTTGATGCCACACAGGAATAATACTGGTCCAAAAATGCTATACACATATTCACAGTTTTATACAGCTTCCAACACTTTTGCCGAAAACTTTAGCCTTGTGGATAGTTTTGCGACGGCAAACCGTCTGAGGAAGGGAGCAACTGATGTACTGGCTCCTAACAATTATGAGGAACACGAACCAGTGGATGATCCACTGGAGGCTTCCTGTCACGTCCCGACCCGGGAAATCGTTCGTCCTCGCTGGGGCGTGATGCCGTACGAGCATGGAATTGCGCTCGTGCAAGGCAAGATAACAGGTTCGCATAGAACTATCTCAAATCGATAACATAAGCAGCGGAAGGAAACAAAGTAAAACATAAGAATCCCTTTTATTCATAATGAAATGAAGATTACAAAGGTTCTGAATAGCCCAATACATATGCCAATTGGCTACAACGGTCATGATCTCTCTAGCTCACAAAGGATTACATTGTTCCATACATTATGCCTCTATATAGCCACCAATTAGTCTTCGGCCGAACATCTCCATGTCTCAAGTCCGAACGCCTATACGGAAGCTCCTCTTGAACGCCAAGGACTCCATGCCTCGGCACGTCCAAGCCAAGCTCCGCCCCGAACCGATCATAACCTGAGCCTGCACATAAACAAGTGGGGGATTAGTGCTTTCGTCCTCGCTTCGTACTGATCAAGACCCGCTCGTACCCAAACCAAACACTAACTCATTTAGTGAAACATGCATCTTAATTTGTGATCTTTCTATTTAGCCTTAGGATCGGTTTCATGGCAATCTTTATATATAACAACTTATCATAAATGTGTCCCATATCTCGTGTTCCTGCAGCAGATACAGTTAGTCATAAAAGGAACATAAACATAGTGATCGTGCACATCTCAGTCCCATATTCCCTAGCCTGCAATGGTTAGCACTTAACATAAGCCATCGTACATTTCACGCAACTAGCTGACCATAAACTTAAACATGCATAAGGGTCGCAGGCCCTGCGCCTGCACCCGACTCTCATCTCAGCCCACCGGCCCTATCTATATGAAGGTCACGGTGTTTCGCACCGTAATGAACTTGGCATCTCTTATGTGTAAGCCTACAATCGCTTCGATACGGGTTGCTAGCCCAGTATCCGAAGGATCCCAAACTTACGGATATCATAGCTTATCACAGCACTAGACGGTCGCAATCTGTCTGAATGTTGTGCACCATAAATACCACACATAATTCCCTCCTAGGCCGAACGGTCCCGGCGCCCCGGCGTAACCGTTCGAGGGAAGCCGTACCCGTGCACGGGCCATCCGAGTCCATTGACCATGCAATACGTGCCATAGCATACAAGTCACACATTCCAATCCATCTCGTATTCCATAAACATAGTCTCGTTCCATAAACGGTTTTCTGTGCCATAAACGGTTTCTCGTGCCATAAACATAATCCACCATTCATATGGGGAGCTCCGTCGGCGTTATGCCCCTGTAGAAGCATGGAATTTCAGAACCAGAAAGTCTATGCGCCAGACTATATGCGCCAGAGCTTGGACAAAGTACTTCACAGCAAAAAGCAACAAATATAGACATTGAAAGAGGACTTTTTATTTTACATATAAAAGTCTATTACATGTCTAAGAAAGACTGTACAAAGGAGAATTTCTACAAAAAAAAGATCCTAAGTCTACAGCCAGCAGCCAACCTGCGCCCTCAAGTAGGCGCAGCAATCAACATGCGCCCTCAGCCAGGCGCATCCCACCATGCGCCCTCAGCAAGGCGCATCCTTTCAGCAGCTCAGTTATGTGCATCCTCAGTTATGTGCATCCCTTCGGCAGCTTAGTTATGTGCATTCCTTCAGCAGCACAGTTATGTGCCGCTCTTCCAGCCAGGCTTACCGCCTTCTAAATGGTTCGACTAATGAAGCATCTATTGAGCAGAACGAGGGTGGCAATCAACCCTCTAGCCAAGGAAGGGAAAAGAACCACAAGCCAACCTGTGGCCAGGGGAGGTTTCGAAAGAGCCTCCAAACACCAAGGAAGACCATGATCGAAACTGCGGCCAAAGGAGCAACTTTCAACACAACCAGAGTGGGCGACACCCACTTTGAAGGAAGAAAGAACCATCAAAGCTGCAGCACCGCCATTCCGATCTACGGCTCTTCCTGTACAACGAAGATGAGGCTCGAGCATCCCTATCTTTGGATGCAACAGGCACCTTCTGCCTGCCTCAGAAGCCCTCGCCCTCGACTTTTAGATGTAACAGTCACCTTCAAGTGCATCAACGAAGACACTGCGTCGCATCTTCACTCTCGGGAGCATCTCGTCAACAAAATGCATCCGAATAAACGAATTCATGTTGGAAGGACGTGAGAGAACGAGAAAAAAACTCTCTCCATGCCAATATTTATAGGTCGGGCCAATCAAACCCATGCGCCAAGTGTTGGCTCTCCGAATTCCGTGCAATGAATTTGCATTAAATGGATGAACCGGACGCTTCAAATTCAGCCAAGTCAAAACGGCTATTTAAAGCACTCGAAGAACGTAACAGTCGCACCATCAAAGATGTCTCACGAAGCGGATGCGCCGGCCAGACCGCGCATCACATAGACGTGTCCTTCAACATCAAGCGCATCACACAGACGCGCCTTTCAGCACCAAGCGCATCACAGGGGATGCGCCCCCATGCGTCCCCATACGCCTAGTGGAACGCCAACCAACGTGCCCACTCAGCTGTCCATCGAATGTCACAAACATTAAATGCTGAACTGACAGAGTTGGCAGCACGCCTCCCAAAGTCTGAACAGTCGGCAGCTTTTTCAGAAGACGAAGCATCGCCAACGTCAGCATCATTATTACTTCCCTCCGACGGCTACTGCCACGTGGCCACCCAACCATCTCGCATGCGCCTCCGCGGCCATGCACCCAAATTTGCATATGCCTCAAAAGCTGTGCGCCTCAGACTTTTCATTGATCCCTAAAGACAGAAGGAAAGTCACTTTTAAAACTCTGCATGCGTCTCAAAAGTCATGTGCCCCAGACTTCTCCCTGATCCCAAAAGACAGGAGTAAAGTCACTACTGAAGCTCTACATGCGCCTCAAAAGCCATGCGCCCAGAATGGTTCGTGACTCCTAAAGGTTATGAGCCAAAGTCTCCTCATGTGCCCAATCCAAGGCGCATCCTACCAGATCATTCCCCACCAAATCTGAGATCTCCGAGCCATGGGTCGATGACACGTATCCTTTGACTCAACTCATCCAAGATCTCAGCAACAGAAAGATCTTCTTCTCTGCTACGTGCCGGCTTACAACAGCAACATGAAGAAGTCAACCCCTCGATCAGGGCGCATCGCCCATATGCCTCCATCAGCAATCAACACGTGGCGTCCCTGCGTACAGGCGCATCCTATATGCGCGCATAAGCAGCCAGCCTGTAGACTATATAAATAGAGGGATCATTTCCTTCTTTCATACCTACCTACGTACACACACGTACCTACCTACAACGAACACACAGAGACTTCGCACCACCAGAGAGGCAGATACAGACACTCAATATCTTCCTCCTCTCAGCAAGCTCCAGCACCCAGAGCAATCCAGACCTTCAGAGAACCGATAACCGTCGTCAGATCGTCAACGGAGTCAACGCATTACCACTCACTCCATCAGCACAAGGGACCCAGATTAAACAAAAGTGTACTTCTAGGACTACATCTAAGTCCTATATTGTAACACTGTTCTGTTTCTATTAAAATTTGCAATCAAAAAATTTTAATGGCAAACAAGCTGGCGACTCTGCTGGGAACCTCTTTCTCCTACAACGAGAAAGCTGTGTCACAATCCGACGACGTGAAGGTAGGCTCCTCCCACAAGACGTTGGTCGTACGCCTCAACAAATAGGCGTATAAGGAGTTCATCTCTGAAGGAAGTGCGAGTCCTTCAAAGTGGCTGCCGAAGAAGACCCGTCGAGTCTGGGTGCGCAAGGTCGACGCCTCGGGCACCACCGTCGAAGGGGATGCGCCAATCCAGCCTTTCCTTTCTGCTGACGTCCTCAGCAACCAAGATGCGCCCGCTGGTGCAGCGCAACTCTCGGGGAAACGTACGACTAACCACGTTCACCAGCTATCTCCCTCTCAGGCGAGGAAGATGCGTTGACGGAGCAGGGGCGCAGCCAATGCCCCGCGCATCACCTCTGATGCGCCACAGAAGGTCTCTGTCTTTGACAGACTCACTCGCTGTAGTGGCGAGGAGAATTTGGATTCTGAGTACTATGCGCCCCAGCGGCCTGGTACGAAGAAGTCCAAGGCAGCACGGGTCATGCGTCCCAAACGTGCTATGCCAGCAACAAGCCAGAAGTATGCGCTCACAATCATGCGCGCTGCTGATGGTAAGTTGTACAAGGTCGACTCGAGTTCTGCGGCGCCGAGAACGAGCCGACCTTCAAAGTCCTTGTCTCACTTGGGCGCATCCACTGCGTGCACAACCAAGTCGAGTAAGGCAAATCCAGTGGTCTTGAACTCCCGTACCTCCTCTGGTTGTGCGTTTGAGGTCCGTTCAAGTCACTCCAAATGCTGTGGTTCCCCCACTACTGATCGGGATGCCTGTTTGGTATTCGATCAGGGGGCGCAGCACTCACTTGACCACCCCGGCGCTTGGCCTTGCCATGCGCCTGAAGGGGGTGTGAAGGTGGTGTCACCCCCAGTTTTCAGAAACAGGGATATTTTTATCATTTTACTTTTTTTGAATATTTTTGAAATTTATTTTATTATTTATGATATTATTTTAGGGGTTGAAATTTATTTTATTATTTATGATATTGTTTTGGGGTTATTTGAGTCGGGTTCGAATTTCAACTCAATTCGACTTGAAACGGGGACCCGGGGGGGGAGTTCGACTCTAGTGGGACCCACACACTAGTTAGGCATGGCCCATATGATATTAATTTTAGTCCACATGATATTAATTTTAGTTAGTAGTTAGACTAATTATTTATGGATAGATTTAGTTTAATTAGAGACTTAAAACTAGACTAAATTGATCTCAACCTTTAACCCATTCCTAATTTAAATCAAATAGATTAGTGGAGGGTATTTTGGACATTCAAATAGGGGACACCTCACCCTTTTTGGGCAGCACCTATGGGGGGATAAGGAGTGAGTCACTCCTTCATTCATTTGTCTTCATCCACTTTCTCTCTCTTGTTCTTCCCCAAATTAATTTAGAGATGAACCTCCATTGATTTCATCTCCAAATTAACCCCTTCTTCTACCAAATCTTCTTTATTTCTCTTCTACTCCATGGTTAGAGGGTGCTAGCCAAGTTTGGGAGGATTCGGAGCTCGTTCGTGTCCTTTTGGAATCTCTACGTGTCGGAGCCGTATCGGAAGGTTTTTCCTTTGAATCTCTCTTCCGGAAGGTATAATCTCTCTTCTAATCCATCCCTACATGCATATAAAAATATTTTGAAACCATAGGAATGACCCCTATGGTTGTATCTCCATTTGTGTCTATTTCGTGTCCATTTGGAGGTCATAGGAGTGTCCTTTGTGTTGTGGTTGTGTCCATGTGGGAAAATCCTAAATTTGGACACACTATGTGTTGTTGTTATGTATGAATGAATTATTATATATTTAATCTCATATTTTTGTATTGGAGATGTGTTCTATAGTGTCTCATATATATATATTAGTGTAGAGAGTGAGTTCTTGATATATTATGTTATATACTTGTGTTTCTTTTATCTCAAACTACCTAAATTCGTCATAATTTTTATCCACGTTTTTAGTAGCTAGAGCAACTTAGAAATGCCATAACTTATAGCTCATAACTCCAATTAACCTTCCGTTTTTTTTAAAAGAAGCTTATCGAAGTTATTTTTCATATATATATTAATAAGCCAAATTCGTTCTAAAACTTTCTGTAAAATTATTTGAGTGTCAGTTGTACGAAAGACGAACGCGTTTCGGTGTTTTTGCGATTTCGGGAGCTTCCGGACACGAAAATACGATCCGTTTAAAGTTTCGAAAAGCTAAAACAAAGATATATAACATACTTTAATCCTAGAATTTAGTGAATGCCAAATTGGTACAGTATTGGTTTTAAGTAGAATAGTGACTATACGATATATGTATTTTGTGTAACCTATGAGCCTATGTAGTATGGATATTAAATAAATATAGAGTATGTAATGCATGATATGTTAGATGAATGAAATGATATATATATATATGATATATATTCACTTTATATTAATGTATATATATGGTTGAATGCAAGCATGTAGGAATGCAATTAATATAATACATATAAGCAATGCATAAATGCATGAATGAAAGAATGATATACAATGTATGCATGAAAGTATATAATGAATGCTAGATATGAATGCAAGATATATATGTAATGATAGATATGAATGCATAATGTATAAATATTGTAATGCAATATATAATAATAACATGTATGGTAATGTAGAGTATATGATGCAAGCATGAATGAATAGAAGAAATACATGTATATAGGTAATATAGAATATAATATATGAAAGGAATGAATGATAATATATAACATGATATGTAAGATAATGCAAGGTATGAAACATATGATGTGTGCATGTTTGTATGTCTCTATGTTAATGTATGAAATGATATGAATATACAATATATGTATATGCATAAAACATGTAGGTAATGCATAGATGCATGAATAAAATGAATATTTGCAATATGTTAATATAAATACAAGTATATAATATGCATGAATGTAAGTATAATATAATACAAGTATATATGTATGTATCATGTAATGTAATATACGTGATATGTATGTATGCATGTATACAATGTAAGTATGTATGTATGCATTTCTATAAACTGAGTTAACCTATAACCTTTTACACACATGCATTCATACACCCTTTGACATCATGTATCCCATGTCACATACACCTACCTATCACTAAATTTTAGAACATTAACACATATCCTTTCATACACATGCCAAACACATACATACTCACTTACTCTTTTACCTCTCTTTCTCTCTCTATATATATATGTATGTGCCTATATATATAGCTTTCCTATATATATCTATGTATATGAATATATGAATGTGAATAATATATATACATTATATGACTAAGTTTGTGTGCCTTGTTAGCTTATGGTTTAGTTTTGTGCTTGGTTTAGCAAGTGACTTAGGCTATGAGTTAGTAGCTATTTTGGATACTTAATTTGTATATACTTAGTTTGTTTAGACCTAGAATAACTTGTTTGACCTAATTTAGACTTGTTAGACCTAGTTTGACCATAGTTGACCTAGGTTTGACTTTCAGGGTTGACCAAGTTGACCAAGAGTTGACTTTGGTCTAGATTGACCTAGAATCATGTAGAATGCATAATAGAACTTCGTATTGCCATTTTGGACTTGTTGTGACTTGTGTTGTTCTGATTAGGAGCCAGACACCTCTCCTCGGACAGTATATTTACTTTGGACATTCAGACACCAGGCGAGTACATTCTCTGATTATTTCATATCCTGCTTAGAATTATATTCCTGCTTTAGATTACTATACTTGATGCTGTCACGACATTATCACGGATTAGTACTATATGGATCTCTTCATGCGATGTTATCCCCCTCGGAAGCATCAGATACATTGTGTCATGTGCGTTTCACTTTCATCATGTACTCTTGTGCTTTCACCATACATGTACACTCTTGTGAATCTTGTACTCTCATGTTCACAGAGCCCTCATGTATACTATCATATGCACCCTTTCATGGGCCTACATGTGATATCATGTACAATAACATAACCTGCTTAGATCCTTGTGTATTGATTGGAGAAAACGGGGGAGTGCTAGTAGTCATGTGAACAATTCCATAGTAGTGTAGATCTTGTGTAACTCTTTAGTGTAGATCATGTACAAATCTGTCCTGTTCACATGTGCTATCCTGTACATCACTAGCCACTGTTAGTTCTCTATTTATAGTAGATATTTCTATTATAGTTCTCTCTCTATTTACATCATGTACTTTCTTTCAGTTTTCTGTATCTTACTCTACTGCATGTTTATATTTTCTAACCTGCCATGATCTGTTGAGATGTATTGTGCTCGCTCCTGTCCTGACTGGACCTGTTGATAAATTTTACAGATAGCCTGGAGGTTGCCTGCTAGCCTAGAGGAGACACAGTAGAGGTTGTATAGATAGCTAGGATTTTGCTTATAGCTTATTTTCAGTTGTTTTGAGTTGTATTTATGGATTACTGTATTTGAGCTTTGAGATATATTTCTAGGTTTGTGTATCTTAGACACTTAGACTTCTATCTGCTGTATCTCTTTTGGATTTCATGTTTTATCTATCTTATATCATGTTCTTCCTTAGTTGTGATTGAGTTTACATTCTGCTATGTCACCCCCATTCGGGGAGTATAAACTGCTTAGCATTATATTGTTAGATGTTGTGACCTATGACAGCGTTCTACCGTCGACACTGCGGCATAGGCTGGGCGTTGTTACATTCTCGTGCCCTAACTCTAGGGTGCGGGCCGTGACACGTTTTTAGTGGTGGCCCATGCAGGTCGAGTTTATGTAGTGGTATTCGAACTAGAGTATCACTACAGCCTGCAGTAGGATTATGATATATTTTTGAAGGTACTCAATCACAATTTGGATCCCTTGAGAGATTCCCGGGACGACCCTTGAGAATCTTATTTAACTTCGATTTGAAAACTCTTCTCCCCTTGATTTGATTTATCTTTACTTTCTGTTGTTGAATTGATTTTGATGGATTATTGTTGAATTTGAGTTTGTATTTATTGATTTTGATGAAAGATCGTTGAATTTTGAATCTTGATGTTAGCTGTTGCATCCGAGTTTGTATTTATATGATTTGAAGAATTTTTGTTCATTTTTGAATCTTCATGTTCGTTGATAAATTTGATTTAATTTTTGGGTATTTATTGTTGATTTAATTTAATTTTTGTCAAGATGAAATTATATGGGCTAGGTCATCTGAGTCTTGGAATCTAGTCTTCTATAGTCACATTAGCCAGCATGGTGAGGACATATAGTCTGATTTTGGATATATTTCTCGGGTGTGGGAATTTAAGGTTTTTACAGCCAAGCTAGCGGCACCGCAAAAATGTTAAATACCACGATTCTAGAGGTATGTTCCTAAGTCGAGGACTTTATGATTATCGTAGCCTTGCTTACTAGTATGACGAGGATTTAGAGTACCATGATTTTGGATAGACGCATATGATTATCAGATTGTACCTTAAATATTTTTGAACATGTTCTCTCTACTTTTGTTTCAGTCATTCAAAAAAAGGAAAGAATTATTATTTGTTTGTTTTGTCTAGTTTCTTATTATTTAACTTAGGAGTAGGTTTAGCTGTTTTTATAAACCTTGTGTAACTTCTTACCATGAATTTCTTCTTAATACAATGAATCGATGATTTTGCTAGACTTTATCTTGGATTTGATATTTTAACTCCGGGTTTCAAAATGGTTCCTTCTTTTAAACAAATAAACAGAACAGATTTTATTGTTATTTCCTTCTTGCTACTATTCTTGTATTAAATAATAATAATAAAGCTGTCTTGATTACACAAATCACCTACTTTACAATCTTGGTAGAAATCTAAATGTTGGTCTTAACGTAGAATTAAAATTTTATATTGGGACATGAGGATATATATATATATATTGGACACAGACTCTTTGCCTGACACGTATGCATGCTACACTTGATTTCCCACCTGCCTAAATACATATTAATATGTTGTTGATATTTAAATTGTCAAAACCCCAATATTTCTAGTTCTCTGCTTTTTTCCAGTTTAAATTCGTAATTCAAATATAGATTTCATGTTATTAATTATGTTTACATCACTCACATGTATGTTATACGTAGGGTTTCAATTCAAAAATTTAGTGAAGTTTTGTGTTTGAATTTATCAAATCTAAGACTGTGTGCAGATTAACCCTTAATACTGGATTCCAAATATTTAGTTCAATTTGCTATTTTTTTTAAAATGTAATATTTTGAGCTATATACATTGTGATATGTAGGGATATAAATTTAGGTTTCATATTCTTACATGTTAGGTTGTGATAAACATTGGGTTGGTTGGTGTTCAAATTTCTCCAAATCCTAAAACTGAATACATGTTAACATTTTCACATTAATTTCCAATGTTTAGTTCAATTTCAGATTTAATATGTAATATTGAACTGTATGCATAGCTAAATGTATGGATGGTATGTTAGGGTTTCTTCTCTATCATGTTAGGATGTATTGGAAGCATTAAGTTGGTTGTGATGTTTCAAACCCCTAAAATCTGAAACTGCATTATGTTAATATTACACTGGTTTAAATGTTAGCTTTTTTTTTTCAAATTTTGTATGTAAATGCTGAACTAAAACTGGGTTTAACCTTTCAATACTAAGCTATAACCCTGTACAAGGACACACACACCCTAACATAGTATACACTGCCATGTAAACCTAACCCTTCCTCTCTAAGTTATGTTTATATATCTATAAAGATATATATAGAGTTTATGCATATATGTTATAATGTATATAGATACGTAACTAAATCTCTATCTCTTTATATATATATGTATATGGTTAGCCATGCATGTTATGAGTAAATAGGTTGTGTGTTGTAGATTGTTTAACCAATATGCCATGAGTAGTGTAACTGGATAGCTATTGTTTCGAAACCCAAATCTTCCTATACTCTTCATGTATATTTCACATACACACATGCCTACTATCTAACCATATGAACATGTCCACATACATCATACACACACGAACTACATAACTTGTACATAATGCTAGCTTTTTCCTCTCTAACGCTATATATATAAATATATTGTGATTGGATTTCCATGCAATTGGCTTTCATTCTTTAACTTTTGATTTTAATTTTCTTGAATAGTACCCCTTATTAGATAAATGGTAGTTAACTTTATTTTATTTTGATAAGTACCAGTTTTCATATAGGATGGTAGACTGCCTTACAGTCTTGATGATTGTTATTTATGTATCTTTTCTAGTTTAGTACCCTAGATTGCTTGTGTGTTTTGATACCATATGACCGTTTTGGTTTAGCATGACTAGTATACCTAGATGAGACTTTTACTACCACCGTATGTCATGACTCTGTATGTCATCCTTTTAAATCGTATGATTGTTTAAGTTCTGAGACTTTGATTGTGGGGGGTTTGACCTAGAAGGAGTATGAACATTTTAATTTCGAGGATGAAATTTTTCTAAGGCGGGTAGACTTGTAACACCCAGTTTTCTAAATGAGGGTAATTTTAAAATTTTGTAATTTTAATCATTTATTGATTTGACATTTAAATCATGATATAATTTTTGGTAATTTTAAAATCATTTTAAAACTATTTAAAATTATGACTTGTAATTTTGATGTTTTGCTAGTGAAACCCTAGAGACTGTTTGACCTAGAGCCTAACCCTGTGATTAGGATATTTTAGTGTCATTTCTGGCCTAAGAATATTTTGCATTTGACCTCTTTGAATTATTTTGATATTTATTGATTGTTGATTTTGACCTTTGATAGATGTAATTTTGTGATGGTTTTGTGTCCGTAGCGGACACGTATCAGTTTTGATTTACAAATGTTTGATGTGCCTCAAAGAGATTTTTTTATTGCTGATTTTTTTTAAAAATTATTTGAATGAGATTGTTTTCTTCATGTGATTCCTGTGATTGCTTTGTTTTAATTTCGAGGACGAAATTTTTTTACGGTGGATAGATTTGTTACCCCCGGTTTTCAGAAACAGGGGTATTTTTGTCATTTTACTTTTTTGAATATTTTTAAAATTTATTTTATTATTTATGATATTATTTTGGGGTTGAAATTTATTTTATTATTTATGATATTATTTTGGGGTTATTTGAGTCGAGTTAGAATTTCAACTCAATCCGACTTGAAACGGGGACCCGGGGGGGTAGTTCGACTCTAGTGGGACCCACACACTAGTTAGGCATGGCCCACATGATATTAATTTTAGTCCACATGATATTAATTTTAGTTAGTAGTTAGACTAATTATTTATGGATAGGTTTAGTTTAATTAGAGACTTAAAACTAGACTAAATTGACCTCAACCTTTACCCATTCCTAATTTAAATCAAATAGATTAGTGGAGGGCATTTTGGACATTCAAATAGGGGACACCTCATCCTTTTTGGACATTCAAATATATTTTAATAAGCCAAATTAGTTATGAAAATTTCTGTAAAATTATTTGAGTGTCAGCTGTACGAAAGACGAACACGTTTCGGTGTTTTTTGCGATTCCGGGAGCTTCCGGACACGAAAATACGATCCGTTTAAAGTTTCGAAAAGATAAAACAAAGATATATAACATAATTTAATCCTAGAATTTAGTGAATGCCCAATTGGTACAGTATTGGTTTTAAGTAGAATAGTGACTATACGATATATGTATTTTGTGTAACCTATGAGCCTATGTAGTATGGATATTAAATAAATATAGAGTATGTAATGCATGATATGTTAGATGAATGAAATGATATATATATGATATATATTCTCTTTACATTAATGTATATATATGGTTGAATGCAAGCATGTAGGAATATAATTAATATAATGCATATAAGCAATGCATAAATGCATGAATGAAAGAATGATATACAATGTATGCATGAAAGTATATAATGAATGCTAGATATGAATGCAAAATATATATGTAATGATAGATATGAATGCATAATGTATAAATATTGTAATGCAATATATAATGATAACATGTATGGTAATGTAGAGTATATGATGCAAGCATGAATGAATGGAAGAAATACATGTATATAGGTAATATAGAGTGTAATATATGAAAGGAATGAATGATAATATATAACATGATATATAAGATAAAGCAAGGTATGAAACATATGATGTGTGCATGTTTGTATGTCTCTATGTTAATGTATGAAATAATATGAATATACAATGTATGCATATGCATAAAACATGTAGGTAATGCATAGATGCATGAATGAAATGAATGTTTGCAATATGTTAATATAAATACAACTATATAATATGCATGAATGTAAGTATAATATAATACAAGTATACATGTATGTATCATATAATGTAATATACATGATATGTATGTATGCATGTATACAATGTAAGTATGTATGTATGTATGCATTTCTATAAACTGAGTTAACCTATAACCTTTTACACACATGCATTCATACACCCTTTGACATCATGTATCACATATCACATACACCTACCTATCACTAAATTTTAGAACATTAACACATATCCTTTCACACACATGCCAAACATACACATACTCACTTACTCATTTACCTCTCTTTCTCTCTCTCTCTATATATATATATATATGTATGTGCCTATATATATAGCTTTCCTATATATATCTATGTATATGAATATGTGAATGTGAATAATATATATACATTATATGACTAAGTTTGTGTGCCTTGTTAGCTTATGGTTTAGTTTTGTGCTTGGTTTAGCAAGTGACTTAGGCTATGAGTTAGTAGCTATTTTGGAGACTTGATTTCCATATACTTAGTTTGTTTAGACCTAGAATAACTTGTTTGACCTAATTTAGACTTGTTAGACCTAGTTTGACCATAGTTGACCTAGGTTTGACTTTCAGGGTTGACCAAGTTGACCAAGAGTTGACTTTGGTCTAGATTGACCTAGAATCATGTAGAATGCATAATAGAACTTCGTATTGCCGTTTTGGACTTGTTGTGACTTGTGCTGTTCTGATTAGGAGCCAGACACCTCTCCTCGGACAGTATATTTACTTTGGACATTCAGACACCAGGCGAGTACATTCTCTGATCATTTCATATCCTGCTTAGAATTATATTCCTGCTTTAGATTACTATACTTGATGCTGTCACGACATTATCACGGATTAGTACTATATGGATCTCTTCATGCGATGTTATCCTCCTCGGGAGCATCGGGTACATTGTGTCATGTGCGTTTTACTTTCATCATGTACTCCTGTGCTTTCACCATACATGTACACTCTTGTGAATCTTGTACTCTCATGTTCACAGAGCCCTCATGTATACTATCATGTGCACCCTTTCATGGGCCTCCATGTGATATCATATACAATAACATAACCTGCTTAGATCCTTGTGTATTGATTGGGGAAAATATGGGAGTGCTAGTAGTCATGTAAACAATTCCATAGTAGTGTAGATCATGTGCAACTCTTTAGTGTAGATCATGTACAAATCTGTCCTGTTCACATGTGCTATCCTGTACTCTACATCACTAGCCAATGTTAGTTCTCTATTTATAGTAGATATTTCTATTACAGTTCTCTCTCTGTTTACATCATGTACTTCCTTTCAGTTTCCTGTATCTTACTCTACTGCATGTTTATATTTTCTAACCTGCCATGATCTGTTGAGATGTATTGTGCTCGCTCCTGTCCTGACTGGACCTGTTGATAAATTTTACAGATAGCCTGGAGGTTGCCTGCTATCCTAGAGGAGACACAGTAGAGGTTGTATAGATAGCTAGGATTTTGCTTATAGCTTCTTTTCAGTTGTCTTGAGTTGTATTTATGGATTACTGTATTTGAGCTTTGAGATGTATTTCTGGGTTTTTGTATCTTAGACACTTAGACTTCTATCTGCTGTATCTCTTTTGGATTTCATGTTTTATCTATCTTATATCATGTTCTTTCTTAGTTGTGATTGAGTTTACATTCTGCTATGTCACCCCCATTCGGGGAGTATAAACTGCTTAGCATTATATTGTTAGATGTTGTGACCTAGGACAGCGTTCTACCGACAACACTGCAGCGTAGGCTGGGCGTTGTTACGTTCTCGTGCCCTAACTCTAGGGTACGGGTCGTGACAGGTGGCACTCTCCTCCAACGATCTGTGCAACGTGATTACTCACAAGCGCCGATCAGGAGAGTTGACTGACAAGCATGATGCGCCCCTCACGGGGCATACTTGTGCTGTGGTCACCATCAACTGTTGTTGCAAAATGGCAGTCCCACCAATGCAGTCGGTGTTCCAGCGGCTGCAATCATCTACACCCCTCCGAAGTCGCCTCGGGAAGAAGGTGTCAACAGAAGAAGAACCAATGGTTGCTTCATGCAACGTGATCTCCAACTCCTCGTCAGTCCGAAAGGCGACTGGCAGCTCCTCTTCCTTGTCTAAAAGCCAGCCGAGGAAAACCAAGACAGCTGTCTCGTCCTCCGCAGTGTTCGAAGGCACTCGAGGGAGGAAGAAGATCTTGGAGGAAGCTGGGGGTAGTCAGACCCTTGCCGAGCCTCCTTTCGAGGACGAGTGTGTCCAAAGCACACCTGGAGCAGATCCTCGAGGCGAAGTCAGCCTCCCAGAAGCCCCTGAAGACGAGGATATCCCCCAGAACATAGCTGGGGGTAGTCTAGCATCTGCGGACCCGAGTTTCGGAGACGAAGAGGCCCTTCAAGACGGAGTTGAGGGTAATCAGGCCCGTGCAGATGCGCCCGTGGTGAATATTCTCCCGAACATAGCTGGGGGTAGCCAAGACGAAGCTCCAGGAGAGGCAACTCTCCTACAAGAGAGTGAGGTCGAGAGTGAGGCCTCAACCCATTCATCCACTCCCGGCCGCGTCATGACAGTAAATGTGACTGGGGCTGATGTCGAGTCTGATGCGCCGCCAACAGACCTCGTCCAGCGCATAGATACCCTGGAGGGAGGACTCAAAACCCTCTCTGCCTCCATGTAAATACTGACTCAAGCAGTATTTGAGATACGGTCAGCCTTGACCAGGACACCTTCTACCGGTCCCGATCCAGGGGCCAATGGAGAGTCGAGTGTACCCCTTCAACGGGTATCCTCGGACGCATATCGCCGAGAAGCGCTTCGGACGTCGGAGCCCTCAAATGCTCAACATCAGGTGGTACCACCTTCTCCGACTCCCAGTTCCACGGAAGACGAGGTCGAGATGATCAGGGACCTGCGCGAGCGCTTTGAGTCCAAGACGAGACAAGAGGAGCGCCAGAAAATGGGCATCCCCCAGCCTTATCCACTCGAGTGGAACAAGGTGGTTTATCCTCCAAAGTATAAACCATAAACACTGACGCCATATGACGGGAAGGACTCTCCGCGTCGCTACCTGACGTATTTCCAGTCTCAGACGGGACATCTTCCGAAGGAGGATGCGCTACTTACCAGCATATTTGTTGGGGCACTGAAAGGAGTGGCGTACGACTGGTACTGCAGCCTTCCCGACAATTCAATATCTTCCTTCGACGACCTGACATGCCTCTTTCTCGACCGTTTCTACGACGACGGGAAGGACATGACAATGGCATCCCTTATAGAGATACGCCAGAAGGAGAAGGAAACATTTCGAGTGTTCATCGAACACTTCCGACAGGCCTGCTTCAGACTGCCCCCGGGCATGCCAGAACATGCGTTTCTCTCCTCCTGCAGCATGAACATGCTGCCTGCAGTCAAGCTCCGGCTCAACTCTAATCCTCCTCCCGACTGGAGCTCCTTGATCATTGAAGCAGAAGTCGCGGAGAAGAAGGCAGCCAACGCTCGTCTTCTGGGAGTCAGTTTTCCTGCCTTCGAGGACAAGGGAAAACGACCTGCAACCAACAACCCCGGACGAGAAACAAAGGGGAAGCAGGCATTGACTGTCAATGCCTCAAAAGGTGCATCAGCACCTACTCAGAAGCCTCCACTTGCACCAAGGCCGAAGGAGGTTTATTCGTTCAACGACGAAGACACCCTGCAGCTCTTTGAGATACTGAAGCAGGGTGACAAGATCAAGCTTCCGGACCCGAAGCGTCCCGATGAGGTTGGGAAAGTAGACAACCCGAGGTACTGTCACTACCATCGATTTGTCGGACACCCAACCAAGGACTGCTATGTCCTCAAGAATTACATCCAGCGCATGATCAATGCAGATGTAATCTCCGTCGACTACGAAGAGAAGACGGTGTCAGCCAACGTGGTGTCACTCCAGTTTGGCACCCTGCCGTCGACTACAACACAGGATGGCGTCGTCTCCATCCCTAAGGCGACAATGGAGGTGGTTAACTTACCACCAACCCGTGACAACGTGAGTGGACTCATCCCACTCACCACATCTCGGGGAGAGATCCTGTAGGTTCACCCCAATCTCGTCTTCGAGGTGACTCAACCGGAGGTACTCCCTACCTCCAAGTCCAAAGGCAGGAAGATCAAGTCTTGCCGTACAGTCTCTTCTTCAGCGGAAGAGGCACTTCCTGTGCAGACGCGTTCACAACAGAACGTCCAACCCGACGAAGCTGCCGTCGAGGTGGTGCCTCCTGGCACCGTCCCTGCTATCCAGGACGAGGGCCCGTCCAAGCCCTCAGCAGCCAATAAGCAGAAGCAGATAGAGGCCCGCTTCGATAGGCCTCTACGAAAAGAGAATGCTTTGGGGCTAGCCAAGCCCCACAACTTCGACATACTGGCACAACTGGCCAGTACTCCTGCCCGCCTATCTCTGTTCGAGCTCCTCCGTCTTTCCAAAGACTTCCGAGAAGCTCTCTGCGAAGCTCTGAAGGATGCTGAATCATTTCTCAGTCAGGTCAAGCAGCCTGAAGATCTCCCGACTGTGTGCAAGCACTGTCACTGTGCGGAGGAGGTTATCCCGAATATAACCTTCACCCAACAGGACATGCTGCTCAAGCACAATCGATACAACAGACCGCTGTACTATACAGGGTACATCGGTTCAGTCAAGGTGAAGCAATTCAGATCGATCCGGGGTCTTCCCTCGGCATCATCCCGAAGACGCTGCTCTCAATACTGGGGATCCCAATGTACCGACTGGCACCCTCCAACACGACAATCAGTGGTTTCAACGCCAGCAAAAGCGAACCACTGGGCAAAATACGACTGAAGTGCCATATCGGTAACCTCAGAACCGAGGTCACTTGTTATGTCGTGAACGCTGAAGTCAACTACAACATTCTGTTGGGTTGCCCATGGCTGCACGAGTACATGGTGGTACCATCCACACTCCACCAATGTATGAAGTACGTGTCTACCAACAACGTCATCCGTACGGAGTTCGCAGACATCGACCCTTTCAAAGGGATTGAAGCCTACTTCATCGATGCCGACTTATACAAGTCACCTGACGAGGAGGAGGCCAATGATGCTGACGACGAAGCAGAAACGGCAGCAGAGCCGGACATGGAGCCTGAGGTCACCCCCGATGCTCCTTTGAAGATCCGACTCAAAGGCAAACCGCCTCAGAAGTTGCCTCCCATGAGCATTAAGCTACCCGGGAAAGCGCCAGCTGCTCCTGAAGCTCCCATAAAGATACGGCTCAAGGGAAAGCCGCCTCAAACATCGGCTCCCCTTGTGGCAAAACTACAGGGGAAGGCGTCAATCACCGGAAGCACAGTGGAGGCACCTCTAAAGGTGCGTCTTAAGGGCAAGCTGCCGCCATCCCAGCCGCCAAAGAAGGCCCATGTAGTCCTCTCAGACTCCCAGATCAGCGCTGTGGTGGACCCTTCCGATCCTACTCCAGTGCTTACAGATGAAGAGCTGGGGGAATATATCTCGGCCGATGTAGATGCCCCATCTCTCGACAATGTAATCCCACGGGATAAAATCTCATATTTTATCAATAACAGAGTGTCTTTTAATATTCTAGTCTTCCACATTGGAATGCCATGTATACATTAGATAACGCTCTACGGTCGTTGCAAACACAAATAACGACCGTCCATCATGTAAATCGAGTAGTCCCGTCCCAAGGGGTCTGTTACATAGTCCCACCACAGAGTCGAGACGAAGAATCCATCATCTTCGACAAGGTCGAGCGTCATCCAGACCTCCCACCACTCGAGCCAGAACCAGATGCCGGCAGAATGCAACTCTATCGGTACACGGACAAGGCAAAGTACCTCATCCAAAAGATGGGTTACGACCTAAAAAGCGACAAAGGCCTGAACTACGGCAAAGGTCGACGTCTCCCTCTCCGGCTTCCAGCACCTAAAGGAAAGCCGCAGGACTACTACAATCGAACTCGATGGGGGGTAGGCTATGTCATGCCACCGTCAACTCCAGAGAGTTCAGACGCAGAAGAAGTTGAACATTCTCACTCGTCTGAAGCATCAACGTGGGATTCCGATACCAGTATCGGATCTGTCTTCAAGAGAGTGCTGTCAGCCAACATGACATCTGCACAATCTCGAGAAGAAAAAGGAGAAGACCAAGCGCCGGAATTCTTCGAAGAAGAACCCTGGGCTCAACGCCTGGGACAACAATGGGAGTCTCGCTTCGAACTACGCGAACCTCCCACCGAAGACGAAGTTGAGCAGATCGATCTTGGGGATGGATCTTCTTCCAAACCCATCTTCATCAGCAAAAGCCTAAAAGGACAAGACCGAGAATCTTTAATCCAGCTGGCTAAAGAGTATATCGACGTCTTTGCCTGGAGCTACGAAGATATGTCGGGACTTGATCCCCAGATTGCGATGCATAGGTTGAACATCTTGCCTGATGCCAAGCCTATCAAACAACAACAGCGACACTTCCGTCCGGACATCATGAATGCCATCGATCAGGAGGTAGACAAACTCTTGACCAGCGGCTTCATCCGTGAAGAGCAACACCCAGATTGGGTAGCCAACGTCGTCCCCGTCACCAAGAAGAATGGAAAGATACGAGTCTGTGTCGACTTCAGAGACCTCAACTCTGCTTGCCCGAAGGACGAATTCCTACTTACAATCACCGACGTGATGATCAACAACACATGTGGCTTCGAGCACATGTCTTTTATGGACGGGTATTCGGGCTACAACCAGATCAAGATGTTCCCAAACGACGCAAAACATACGTCATTCAGGACTCCAAAGGGTGTTTTCTGCTACACAGTGATGCCCTTCGGCTTGAAGAACGCTGGTACGACATATCAAAGAGCTATGAGCACCATTTTTCGTCAACACCTTCGCAAGACAGTCGAATGCTATGTTGACGACATCACAGTCAAGAGCCGTCTCAAAGGAGATCACCTGCAAGACCTCAAGACAGTCTTCGATCTCATGCGGGCGCATCAACTCAAGATGAACCCCGCTAAATCCTTCTTAGGGGTTTCTAGCGGAAAGTTCTTGGCCTTCATTATCACGGCGAAAGGCATTCATGTCGATACCGAGAAGACCAAATCCATTCTTGATATGGACCCTCCGAAGAATCTTCGAGAACTTCGAGGCCTACAGGGACGTCTGGCATACATCCGGAGGTTCATAGCAAACCTTTACGGCAAATGTCAACCCTTCACCCAGCTCATAAAGAAGGGAGTCTCTTACGTCTGGACAGAGGAATACCAAAAGGCTTTCGACGACATCAAAGCCTACCTGACGAGCCCTCCAGTCCTGGTGGCACCCGTCGCCGGCAAACTATTCCTACTCTACGTCTGTGCCATGGATCATTTCCTCGGCACCCTGCTAGCTCAGAACAGCGACACAGGCTATGAGCAAGCAATCTACTACCTCAGTCGAACTCTGATCGGGGCCGAACACCGGTACAACCCCGTTGAAAAGGAGTGCTTGGCTCTGGTATTTGCCATCCAAAAGACTCGTCATTATGTCTCGGGCCAGACAATTCATGTCATTTCCCGAGTCAATCCGTTCAGGGTCCTCATGACGAAGCCAGGATCACTGAACTCCCGGCTAGCCATATGGGCGATCTTACTAACGCCATACAACATGGTGTTCGTTCCACAGAAAGCTGTTAAGGGTCAAGCTCTGGCCGACTTCTTAGCTGCACACCCCATCCCAGAGTCCTCAAGACTCTATGAAGACATCCCGGATGAGGTCCAAGAATTAAATGTCACCGAAGAAGGCTCCGTCTGGCGGATATTTTTCGATAGCGCTTCAAGAACAGGCCCCAAAGGCCAAATCATCGCAGGAGTGGGGGTGGTATTAGTCTCCTCCGATCAACTGGTCATCCAGCGTGCTTACTCCCTTTCGAAGCCGTGCTCCAACAATATTGCTGAGTACAATGCGCTCATTATGGGACTCCAGCTGGCACAACAGCTGGGGGTAAATCATCTGGAAGCCTACGATGACTCAAAACTTGTCGTAAACCAGATCAGAGGGCAATACGAGGTTCGTCATGAAGACCTGATCCCTTACCATGAAGTTACATTGAACATCGTTTCAACCTTCATCGGGTTCTTCATCGAACACGTACCCTGCCTACAAAATCTGGAGGTTGATGCTCTGGCTGGCCTCGCAGCCTCCTTGGCGGCACCCCTCGGGACTCAACACTATGTCACGGTAGTGGGTCGAGACTTGGTCTGCCCTAAAAACAACCTGCGCTCACAAGTGGCCCATGCCATGTCAACGGGTGCTGGTGTTAACGTCCGAGATTGGAGATTCCTGTTCATCGACTTTGCTGTCTACGAAATTCTTCCGGAGGACCCGTAAGAAGCCGTCTCAGTCAGGAGACGTTCTCTTCGATTCTACTACGATACAGCCACTAAAATGCTGTACCGACGCTCCTACGATGGACTTCTCCTTCGATGTTTGTCTAACGAAGAAGCAGCCGAAGCACTTCGAGAAGCTCATGATGGAACCTGCAGGGCCCATCAACCTGGCCCTAAGTTGCAGGATCGACTGCGACGCATAGGCTACTACTGGCCAACCATGGCCGCTGACGCTGTCGAATATGCTAAGAGGTGCCATGCGTGCTAGCTTCACGCAGACTTCATTCATACACCGTCCGAACCACTACATCCTACAGTCGCCTCCTAGCCCTTCGAAGCTTGGGGAATGGACATTGTGGGACCGATCACCCATCCTTCATCGAGAGGACACCGCTTCATCCTAGCAATCATCGACTACTTCTCCAAATGGGCAGAAGCAGTTCCGCTGGCAGAAGTGAAAAGCTCCAGGGTGATCAGCTTCATCAAGCACCACGTCATCTACCGTTTTGGAGTACCTCGAAGGATCATCCACGATAATGGTCCTCAGTTCATCAGCCATGTTTTCAGCCAATTCTGTGACAAGAATCGCATTCAAAATGTGGCATCGACCGCCTACAATCCTGCAGCAAACAGATTAGCAGAGGCGTTTAACAAGACTATTGTCAGGCTACTCAAAAAGGTCGTGTTATCCAACAAACGCGACTCGGACGAAAAGCTCGGCGAATGCCTTTGGGCCTACCGCACAACGGTACGGACCCCGACAGGCAACACACCATTCTCCTTGGTCTACGGGAGCGAAGTGGTACTGTCTCTCGAGATTCAGATACCCTCACTCCGCGTAGCAATCACAAACCAACTCACAGAAGAGGACAATCAACGTCGTCGTCTGCGGGAACTGGAGGCACTTGATGAAAAGCGGCTCCTAGCTCAACAGCGCATCGAACTCTACCAAGCCCGATATCACAGGCTTTCAACAAGAAGGTCAAGCAGAGGACTTTTCAAGTAGGCGACCTGGTTCTGGCAGTCAGGAGGCCGATGGTGTTGACTCACAAAACACCAGAAAAGTTCGAGCCCAAATGGGAAGGACCTTTCATCATCGAGACGGTATACTCAAACGGTGCTTACCGTCTCGCCAAACCCAATGGGGACTTGTTCATGATGCCCATCAATGGCAAGTTCCTAAAAAAGTACTACTTTTGACATCTTTTAGACATGTGCTTCCACCAGGGGATCTGTGGACCCAATCATCAGGGCTCACAGACAATTCCCTTCCATAAAATCATACGCTTCTGGAACCCAGTTGTTCCGTAGCATCCTCCAGTAGAAGGAAAACCACGTCCACATCACCTCTGAGTTGTCCTCTTACACCCTACAAAGCGGAATCTTACATCCCATAAGACTACGCTACCTACCATGTTTACCACGTCCACATTACCTCTGAGTAAACATCCCGTACAGACAATCCCTGCGTTGCCGTACATTGATCGCAGAACTTTCACGTCCACATTACCTCTGAGTAGTTCTGTGTATCCCCCAGAGTCATTCCTACCACGTCCATAACACCTCTGAGTAGGAAGATTCTATCATTTGAACCCATATTTGCCACGTCCACATTACCTCTGAGCAAATATATTGAGTCTTTCAAACTTATTATCTGTACCTAAAACTAAGGTACGCAAAAGATAATAGGTCCACACAAATCATCAAAGTTCATGACAAGCAAAAATGAACACATCACAGAAAATGGTGTACTTCTTTATTTCTAGTAAAGGAGAGTAAAGGATTATACTATCCCCAGCAAGAGTTGCAAAAATACAAAAAAGCAGAGACTACAAGCCCTAATCTCCAGGGTTGGCGGAAAGCTCTGCAATTTAGCGTTTCAAGTCTGCCGCCCGAGTCTCCACAGTCGCCAAGACTCGACGTTCAGCTTCTTGACGCATCGCTTCAACAGCCTCAGCAGAAGTTTCATTTTCGTGCTTCTCATCAAGCTGCTATCTCTGCTGAGCCAGGGTAAGAGCTCGGAGAGTGAAAGCTGCTTCCTCCTTCTTGAATGCAACGTGTTCAGCCTGGACACGTTCGACGTCCAATAGGAGTCGGGCCCGCTGGTCCTCAAGGCGGCGCATCTGCGCGTCAATCTCCGCGATATTAGCGTCCAATGTAGCTCGCATCTCCACTGTCTCCTGCATAGACTGAGATAATCGCTCCACTGCAGCTTCAGTCTCAGCCACTTCGCGTTCCCAGATACTCACTGTGGCCTGGTAGGAAGACTCAGTCTCGACGAGCAGCTTCACCTTCTCCGCATCTATCAGGACGGAGAGGTCATTTCGCTGGATGCGCTCCAATTCGGAAAGCCGCTGGTCCAACTCAGCCACCGTGGCTTCCAGAATGATGGCCATATGATCGTGGCCCTGATGAATACGGATCAAGTTGATATGAGGCAGTGCCAGAGTCCTTGCTGTCGCAAAGCTCCCTTTGGCATCCATCTCTATCGACACCCTCCTCTGCAGCATTTTATACACTGTCTCAACGATGAATTTCACATATTCATCTGCGTTCGCCAGTACCTGCGGCGTCGTAGCAGGGATTAGAGGAGCTACTCCAGTCGACGGACCGGAAGAAGACCCACCGACCTCAACCTGTGAGGCTGGAACCTCGGTATCAGTAGGCTCTTCATCAATAGGGGCCTGACTACTAGCCCGAGGAGCCAAGGGAACAGAAGAGGCCGGGACAGGCGTCAAGATCGTACCCCAAGTGGAAGGAGCAACAGAGGGTTCTATCACACCCTTACCCTTTCCAAACTCGGAAGTACCACCGACGTCAGTGGCCACCTCTCCAATACCCAACGTGCTATCAGCAGCCAATACTTCCCCTGGCAGAACGGGGAGATCAACCCTTGTCTCCTGACTCGTCCCTGAAGTCAGGACCGCCAGACGCGTCTCTTCATCAAATCCCTCTATAGGGACAGGATCTGTCGCTACCTCCTGATTGGTAGCCACCTCAGCTTCCGCCGTTGAGTCTGGGGTAGGGCTCAGTAATAATGCAGCCGACCTCCCCTCATCATAACAAGGAGGAGAATCAACCCTCTCCTCTGTTCCAACCATCTCTGTTGCCCCCGCAACAGGCTCTTGCAACTCTTGAGCAGCGTTATCCGAAGACGACGAACTCCACTCCACATCATCATCACGAAGCCCCGTGTCCGCTGGACCCTCAACGTCCAAGGCCCTCACGGCAGCTGGCACCATCCCAGAAGTTGCTGCAACCTCTGCATCTCTTTCAACAAAGTCTGGAGATAGTAAAACCTCTGAAGGAACATCTCCAGGACTCTCCTCTATTGAAGACATTACCATCGGAGGGATGCGCTCATCAGAAGAGCTTGTTACCTCCTTCGATTTACTGACACCCGGTTTTAAAACACGGGTTTTCTTCTTCGACGATCCCTACAAGAAGAAAAGCACAAGTCACCAAAATGACAAGATGAGCCAAAATTACGGAGGACTCCTTACCTCAGCAGGAGCTGATTCCACTGGTGGTACAGGTGGCACTCTCGTTGCCTTTGGAGTCGTCATCTTTCTCGACCTTTTTGGTACAGACGAGCCGGCTTCCACGTCAGCCCGCCTCTTCCCAACAAGGGGATCTTCCACTGATACTGCAGCAGCAACCCAATATCCTACCGATTCTGGTGGACGATATGACCGAGCCACCACCAACATGTTTGCCGTGGCCTCCAGCTGAGTTCCAAAGATGAAACTAGTCTCTCTATCATAACCTGGAGACGCAGTATTCATTATGCAATACAGCTTAGCTGCCGAATACAGGATCTGTGGCCGAGGGTTGCGAACGGGTGCCGTAAACTGAACACCAGTACACCCGAAATTGTAATATTGCCAGCCCTGGGCTCCATCCAGCAAACTACCGATGAACCCCAGACTGTTACTAGGATTCCGTAGCATCAGCTGGGTATAGCCAAACTGGCGAGCGAACCGGCTGGACAGATATGGCTCCAGATAACACCTATTCTGATTCCGATAGACCAAGTGAGAAGGCCAAATACTTTACAACCAACAAAAACCCCACTTTGGCAGAGTAATCGCATCTTCACCAGAGTCGACTAAATCTTGGTCAGCCTCGAAATCTTTGAAGATGGGGCCGACCTTGACAATCTCCCACCCCTGAAGGTAGGATAAAACTCTCCTGCAAACGGGGACGCCAGTGTGTAGCCACTTCCTCTTGTAGAAGCGGCGGATAAAGGCATCTCCTTCAACATGATCCTCCTCCGGACCTGAACTCATCACGTTCGGATGATGCAGAATCATCCATCCCATAAGATAATGGAATGGCAGTTCAGCCCAGGGAAAGTTGTCGTTTTCACCTCTCCCCTGGATTACGTCATCAGCAAAAGTCCTCAAACCCCGCAACAGGTTACACACCATCGCGGGAATGAGTGCTAAGGGATATCCAAAAGCCAACTTTACGACAGGCAAAATAAGGTTCCGGTGTACCCTCTCCACTGCACCAGATCCGCCCGCAAACACACAATCTCGGAGCCATATCATCAAGTATGCCGTCAGCACCGCCTTAGACGACATCCGGTGCGCACAGTGCCAGAAGCAGCTATACGCATTCTCACCACTTTCATTGGAACGAGGAGTCCTCTCGTCCAGCCGGCTTATCTCAGAAGTCACTTCCGCAGGTTTCAGCCCTTGCGGAGTCGTAAATCGGATCCTCGAGGGGTCCGCCAAATCCTGCTTGAAAACATAATCCCTCCAAGCAGTCACATGAGGCTGGGTCTTGCCTTTGTCCTTCCGGTGTATCAAATAATGATGGCTCGCCACTTCTTTTAAAACGGCCATCATCTCCGAGTCCTTATTCTCCAGAACCTGGATCTCTTCATTCGATGGGAAATATTCTTCGTACGGTTCTGAGCCCCAGGGAAGCTTGGACACTTCGTACATCTCGTGGAGAGCCAACCCTAACTCCCCCACTGGAGTATAGAAGGTGCCAGTCTGGGTATTGAACAATTCCAAGAGTGCAAGGAACATAGGCTTATTGAGATCCACGCCAGCCTGTGTGGCACGGATAGCGGCCGTCAGCCCAATCTCCTTAAGCTCAGCCTTGAACTTCGAAAGTACCCAAATGGTCAACTCGTCCCACCTCGAGATATGATGACACCAACCTTCGACCCTAAAGCCACCTTTCGGATACGTGACCCTCGATATCAGCATCCGACTTGCGAAGGTTGAGGCACTAAAGGCAAAAGTGTCATTTGGGACTTCACTGTAGAGGCTCCCAGGACGCAAAGTTTGGCAACTGAATAAGGGACCGGTTCGTGAAGCAGCCAGGGTATCTCTCTGATTCGAGGTAGCATCAATCGAAAGAGCACCCCCCAGGGCTCCCCCCTGAGAGGGAGTAAGATCCCAGGGCATCCTTCTCTTCGAAGCTAAACGATAGAAGGCCGTCAGCGGCAACTGGCGGTCAAGTTATCTCATGTACAGTACCATGCCTTTTGCAGAAAAGAACCAGTCTTCTTTGACCTTCAGTATCTTCGCTTCAGTGGACATCAGGCGGTCACCGAACAAAAAGGCAGGTTTTAAGAAGGTCATATCCTGGGATTCAGCAGATTTCAGTTTTTCGCTCTCCATCATACTCTGGAGAAAAATCGGCAACTGGTTCTGGATCTGCAGCACTCTCTCAGGAGGTTGATCCTGTAAGATAGCACCCTTGGCAGGGTTGACAATCGCCTCGTCAAAATCAACTCCCATTTGACAAAGGAAAGCATCCAGAAGGACCTCATTCAGCAAAGGAATCGTCATCGATACTGGCACAACAAAAATCAAAAGTCAGCCAAAAAGACAAGGAGTACCAAAGCAACCTGGCGCATCATCAGGGTGTAAACCCATGCGCCTCAGTAAAAAGCTTTGGCACATCATCAGGGAATAAACCCATGCGCCTCAGTGAAAGGCTTCGGCACATCATCAGGGTCGAAATCCATACGCGTCAACAAGACGCTTGGGCACATCATCAGGGTATGAACCCATGCGCGTCAGCAAGAGGCTTCGGCGTATCATCAGGGTGTAAAACCTATGTGCGTCCGCAGTTAAACCTCGGTGCATGATAAAGGCCTAAACCTATGCACGTCGGCGGGGTAAAACCTCGGCACGGACAGAAGTCCATTTGCGTCGGCAGAAGAGAGTTAGGGTACACCAACTCAGTCGCATGATCCAAGGATCGTCTGAACAAAGGAAGTAGTGGAAGAGACGACACCCACCCGTCACAGCGGGTCGAACGTCGGCCGGAGTCACAATGGTGATAGGAGCATCCTCCTCGGCATACTCTGTCGGCTCTTTTCCCTTGCCAGCACCGCCGCGAGAAGTCTTGGGAGCCATTTCTTTGAGAGAAGAAAAGTTAAGATTTTTGAAGAAGAGCTCTAAAGAAAACAAAAGCAAGGAGAAGAAGAACTCTCTCTCTCTCTCTCTGCATCTCTCACCTATTTATAGGGCTTGGTCGCACGCATGAACCGATGATGTGTGATCTCAGCCGTCGCCTCGGGTTCTGTGAAAAGATAACCACAAATAAAACCAAAAAGATCATCATTAATCTTTTTCGGTTACCGAGGCGTCATCATTTGCACTAACTGAGCGGAGCATGCTCCCCATCACTGATGCGCGGAGTATCTATGCTCCCCGACGGTCATGCGCCTCCACTACCATGCTTCTTATTCAAAGTATTCCAAAACTTATCCAAATGTTTTGAAAACTTTGAAGGGGGTCATGTAGAAGCATGAAATTTCAGAACCAGAAAGTCTATGCGCTAGACTACATGCGCCAGAGCTTGGACAAAGTACTTCACAGCAAAAAGCAACAAATATAGACATTGAAAGAGGACTTTTTATTTTACATATAAAAGTCTATTACATGTCTAAGAAAGACTGTACAAAGAAGAATTTCTACAAAGAAAAGATCCTAAGTCTCCAGCCAGCAGCCAACATGCGCCCTCAAGTAGGCGCAGCAATCAACATGCGCCCTCAGCCAGGCGCATCCCACCATGCGCCCTCAGCAAGGCGCATCCTTTCAGCAGCTCAGTTATGTGCATCCTCAGTTACGTGCATCCCTTCGACAGCTCAGTTATGTGCATCCCTTCAGCAGCCCAGTTATCTGCCGCTCTTTCAGCCAGGCTCACCGTCGTCTAAATGCTTCGACTAATAAAGCATTTATTGAGCAGAACGAGGGTGGCAATCAACCCTCTAGCCAAGGAAGGGAAAAGAACCACAAGCCAACCTGTGGCCAGGGGAGGTTTCGAAAGAGCCTCCAAACACCAAGGAAGATTGTGATCGAAACCGCGGCCAAAGGAGCAGCTTTCAACACAACCAGAGTGGGCGACACCCACTTTGAAGGAAGAAAGAGCCACCAAAGCCGTAGCACTGCCATTCCGATATACGGCTCTTCCTGCACAACGAAGACGAGGCTCGAGCATCCCTATCTTTGGATGCAACAGGCACCTTCTGCCTGCCTCAGAAGCCCTCGACCCCGACTTTTGGATGTAACAATCACCTTCAAGTGCATCAACGAAGACACTGCGTCGCATCTTCACTCTCGGGAGCATCTCGTCAACAGAATGCATCCGAGTAAACGAATTCATATTGGTAGGAGGTGAGAGAACGAGAAGCAAACTCTCTCCATGCCACTATTTTATAGGCCGGGCCAATCAAACCCATGCGCCAAGTGGATGGCTCTCCGAATTCCGTGTAATGAATTTGCATTGAATGGATGAACCGGACGCTTCGAATTCAGCCAAGTCAAAATGGCTATTTAAAGCACTCAAAGAACGTAACAGTCGCACCATCAAAGACGTCTCACGAAGCGGATGCGCCGGCCAGACCGTGCATCATATAGATGCGCCCTTCAACATCAAGCGCATCACCCAGACGCGCCTTTCAGCACCAAGCGCATCACAGGGGATGCGCCCCCATACGTCCCCATACGCCTAGTGAAACGCCAACCGACGCACCCACTCAGCTGTCCATCGAATGTCACAAACATTAAATGTTGAACTGACAGAGTTGGCAGCACGCCTCCCAAAGTCTGAACAGTCGGCAGCTTTTTCAGAAGACGAAGTATCGTCAACGTCAGCATCATCATTACTTCCCTCCGACGGCTACTGCCACGTGGCCACCCAACCATCTTGCATGCGCCTCCGCGGCCATGCGCCCAAATTTGTATACGCCTCAAAAGCTGTGTGCCTCAGACTTTTCACTGATCCCTAAAGACAGAAGGAAAGTCACTGTTAAAACTCTGCATGCGCCTCAAAAGCCATGCGCCCCAAACTTCTCCCTGATCCCAAAAGACAGGAGTAAAGTCACTACTGAAGCTCTGCATGCGCCTCAAAAGCCATGTGCCCAGAATGGTTCGTGACTCCTAAAGGTTATGAGCCAAAGTCTTCTCATGTGCCCAATCCTAGGCGCATCCTACCAGATCATTCCCCACCAAATTCGAGATCTCCGAGCCATGGGTCGATGACACGTGTCCTTTGACTCAACTCATCCAAGATCTCAGTAACAGAAAGATCTTCTTCTCTGCTACGTGCCGGCTCACAACAGCAACATGAAGAAGTCAACCCCTCGATCAGGGTGCATCGTCCATGCGCCTCCATCAGCAATCAACACGTGGCGTCCCCGCGTACAGGCGTATCCTACATGCGTACATAAGCAGCCAGCCTGCAGACTATATAAATAGAAGGATCATTTCCTTCTTCCATACCTACCTACGTACACACACGTACCTACCTACAACGAACACACAGAGACTTCGCACCACCAGAGAGGCAGATATAGACACTCAATGTCTTCCTCCTCTCAGCAAGCTCCAGCACCCAGAGCAATCCAGACCTTCAGAGAACCGATAACCGTCGTCAGATCGTCAACAGAGTCAACGCATTACCACTCACTCCATCAGCACAAGGGACCCAGATTAAATAAAAGTGTACTTCTAGGACTACGTCTAAGTCCTATATTGTAACACTGTTCTGTTTGTATTGAAATTTGCAATCAAAGAATTTTAATAGCAAAAGTCCCAACACATCCATATTGATGCACGACGTCCAATGGCTTAGTCATCTCATACTCGTATTCAACGCGTACCATTCGTATTCTCATAGCCTAACTCCGTAGTTACTTAGTCTTTTCGTACATAAGTGCGCAAAGGCACGCTCAGCACCATAATCAATGTTCTACGCCTAGAGTTCAATGTTCTCGGAGCCGTGCACATGATGCATATCTCAATATTGTCTTTCAATGTTCTACCATCATTGTCCTACCGTGACTCGTACACTTGATGCACGTCGCTTCAATTATTCGATTGTTCAATGTTCTATCTTAGTTTTCAATGCATACTTGGACCTTTCGTCGCCGAGCCACGTTCGCTAACTCGATAACATCTTACACATATCATAACATATTTTATTAGATGTGAAGGAATAGGGAGAGAGAGTCAAGAACCCGCCCACCCTAAGCCGATATGCCTTGCCGCCTCGCCGATTGAAGCGTCTCGCTTCTATAACTCGATCGCATAGCTAACTCCCGGACTTAGCCATTCCTTTGAACTACTCGGTTGATTTGGCCTATCGCGCCCATACCACGATCCGTAATCCAGTATAAAGGAATAGCCTGCACACCAGATCAACCAATATTAGCACTTGCTCAATGGAACTTATCCTTTGCATCGATTTGATTCATAGATTCCAACCGACTCAAGGCTTACCTTTGGCCAACGTAACACTTGAATCGATTCACATCGATACCTCATCGGGTCAACACAACTCTTCGAGTCAACGACTCATCATAATGTACCGTACGGAGCGGGGCATTACATAATATACCACTCAAAATCAGGTTCGTCCTCGAACCGAAACCAACACTTAATCCAAGTGCCTCGCATAGATCGCTTTACGATCTCGTGCTAATATCGTTAGAATCATAAAACTTAGTTTGGATCATACACATATTTTAGGCGTCCCACCAATATATGCATTTCAGCCAAGCTCAGTTGTAGGATATCGGGACAACTAACAAGCTCAACTTAATCCTCAAACATCAATCAGTCCGTACTCGACTTAGTCAAATCTTAGCGCCTACTCTCCAATACTTCTCTTATGCATCATCCCATAACATGCGATCATCTTCCAACATCTTGCACATAACTTAATTCAAACCATAACTTCAATCTCATAAGTTTCTCGTCGGTCATCTAACACTCGCATTGCATCAAGTCATTGCGCATCCGATCGTAACAATTTCTCGCAATACCTATTCGCCCAACCGTTCCCTATCTCTCGCATAACTCAAGTCTTTCATCCAATCATTCATAACATTTAGCCTTAACGACATGGACTAAGTCCACATGTCTCGAATTCCTTTGTCTACAATCCGTACTAAGTCTCGCACACAACTATCCCAACACGATCCACGTTTTCGAACCATATACTGATCGCGTCTGGGGCTACCCCAGCTAGGTAACTTATCCAGATATCGTGTTTAATCTCTTTCGACACAAGAGGTCAACTTGAGTCTCCGATGCTCAAAGACAACAATCTTTCTGACCCAAGGTCTCTTACGATACGTCAATCTCCTATTCTCGACCGAGTACAATCCTTTTACTCAATTTCTGAATCAATTCTGACTAGTTCATTTCGTAACATAGATAGCGCACTCAATGCACATAGCCTAACCGTTACTCAAATCAATCTACGACACAACTCTTAGGGTCGTTCTACTATCCATCGCTCTCGCGTATTGTAGAATTCTTGCAATCGCCTTACCGCATCACTATACTAGGCACGTTCCTCAACACCTACTTGATCGTCGACCAACCATGTCTACTTACGCACTCATTCGATCGATCATAACTTTTCTATTTGTCTCGATCTAGTCGAAGGCTACTCGCTAACTTTCGATACGCGATACTCACTCGCTTAGACTTATCCTCAACATGCACTACCTCATTCTTTATCCTTCTTACGCGACTTCTTTAGGGTCATCCTATGGGACTTCAATATTCACTTGATTTGGCAGTCAAGTCTTCTAGGGTCATCTGCCCCGAAACTACGCTCGATAATTGAAGATCATCAACGAGGGACAGTTACAACGAACCATGCTATATCCTATTGCGGAGCCAAATCATTTCCCGACAATACCTATGGGACTTTACCCAATCCGACGTACATTACCAATTCGTGATTTATCTACCCCCGCGCAACTGATGCGCCGATAACTACTCGAATCACTTATGCACATTGCGTGCCGTTACTACTCGAATCACTCCTGCATAACCGTCGATTATCCTTGCCAGTCGTATGACATCTACTCGTCTCAAGTCCGAGTTTACCTATTCGTGATCATAGCTCAACACATTTCGTACTCATCGAAACCATCCTCGAACAACTTTCGCATCAAACCACAAGTCCATATCAAATTTGCCACGCCTCGCAAGTTCGATCATCCCCGCTGGATGAATCACCATACCAGCGCTCACGCGAAATGATCGTTCTAATTTAACGTGACACATGTGCGAGGCTGGTGTTGCGCTCGCTCAAGACAAGAATGTCAACATAGTGGTGATCCGCGAAGAAATCCAGACACTTTCATTTTCATCCAAGCAATATCCATCGACTATCAAATTCTCAGAAGCATTCCTACCATCGTCATCCAAATCGACATCAACTTAACTTGCATCTTATTCATCCAACAACAATGCTCAACATAATTTTCGTTCATTCGATCAGAGTATCCCCGAGTTATTGTATATCGTCTTTGATACGCCTCAATACCATCGTCGATATGCATAACTTGAACATCTTCCTTTATCATAAGCTTCAATTCGTTGTAATCACTGTTATCATCTGAACTCGAATACGAATCAAGTCTTACACACATCAAGATTCATTCTGTTATAACTCACCACCATAGTCGCGATATAATTTCCAATTCACATATTCATTCTTATATCCCTAACTCGTACTTCCAATCATGCTACCGACTCATCGCATTAACCTAAATATGTTCGTACGATTTCTCCGTACCTACTCAACACGTTCCGAACAAGTCTTCGTACTAACTTACGTACATTCGACCGAGTCGACTATTTCCTCAACGTAACATTCCTTCGTGATACTCAGTCTATCGTTCGGTTTATTCTTAACGAATCCTCGTTCGACGGATCATCCATAAGTATGACTTTGCACATAATCGTTTGACTCAATTTATCGTAGCATACTTGCATCGATTTCTCTCAAGTCAGTCCCACTCGAGTCTCGGCACTACTCCGTCCGTTGAGGACAAACATATCGTAACAATACAATTGTCTCGACGTAACCTATCGCAAGTCACCAACCGGCTTAACATAGCTATCGCTAAGTGGTATTCCATATACCACTCAGAAATTGAGCCTATCGTTATCGATACAATGTCTCACTGCATCGATCACACAATTGGTATTGCATATACCACTCGAAATCGAGTCATTACTCGACATCATATTCTGCATAGGTCCGATATCTATCTTCCAATAAACTATCTTGTATGGCGATCCTTCCGATCCCAGCTCTAGCGTTAGCTCAGGTTTGACACACATTCAATCTAACCGTACCATGGCGATCGTATCGATCATGCCCGCAACATTCGCTTACTCGCAGCTCAATGCGACATACGGCCAACATAAACGTTCGCCTACTCAACTCGACTTAGCGACCAACTCGAACCGTTACTATCGCATCCGCGATCTTCTAATCTCGCTCGTTGTAACTCGTGCAATAACTCATTCTCGATACTCAAGCCCTTTACTCAATCTCGTGCAACATATCGCTATCCATCCGCATAGCCATACAATACGCATCATACCATATCGACTCGTTGCGCCGATGCAACGAACGATTCACGACTTGCTGCACTCCGTGCAACCAACGACACATAACTATTCTCATAGCAATATAACATGCATTGCCTCATATATCGACCCGTTGCACTTCGTGCAACCACAACCAACAACACATATCTTCTCGCACGTCGTGCGACCAACAACACATAGCTCCTCACACTTCGTGCGACCAACAACACATAGCTCCTCGCACTTCGTACGACCGACGACCCATATCGTTGCACTTCATGCAACCAACATCACCATATTTATTGCACTTCGTGCGACCAACATTTCGTAACCCATTGCACTTCGTGCAACCAACATTCCATAACCCGTTGCACTTACCAACATTCCATAACCCGTTGCACTTCGTGCAACCAACATTCTCCGATGGCACCCGGAGATCACGTGATAGTCATGACATACTTGTGGCAGACGTACGCACTTAATATAGACTTATTATATGGAACATCCAATGTAGCATCGAGCAGATCCATGAGCCATGCGGTTGCAGAAACAACTTAGAGTCAACTGAATTCGATAGCGAAGTAATTGAGGGTCAAAGAGATTTACGTACGGTCCAAAGGATGGAACCTCTCTGATACCAACTTGTCATGCCCCGACCCGGGAAATCGCTTGTCCTCGCTAAATTTCACCCGAATCATCGTCCTCGCTGGGGCGTGATGTCGCACGAGCCTGGAGTTGCGCTCGTGCAAGGCAAGATAACAGGTTCGCATAGAACTATCTCAAATCGATAACATAATCAGCGGAAGAAAACAAAGTTAAACATAAGAATCCCTTTTATTCATAATGAAATGAAGATTACAAAGGTTCTGAATAGCCCAATACATATGCCAATTGGCTACAACGCTCATGATCTCTCTAGCTCACAAAGGATTATATTGTTCCATACATTATGCCTCTATATAGCCACCAAGTAGTCTTTGGTCGAACATCTCCATGTCTCAAGTCCGAACGCCTATGCGGAAGCTCCTCTTGAACGCCAAGGACTCCATGCCTCGGCACGTCCAAGCCAAGCTCCGCCCCGAACCGATCATAACCTGAGCCTGCACATAAACTAGTGGGGGATTAGTGCTTTCGTCCTCGCTTCGTACTGATCAAGACCCGCTCGCACCCAAACCAAACTCTAACTCATTTAGTGAAACATGCATCTTAATTTGTGATCTTTCTATTTAGCCTTAGGATCGGTTTCATGGCAATCTTCATATATAACAACTTATCTTAAATGTGTCCCATATCTCGTGTTCCTGCAGCAGATACAGTTAGTCATAAAAGGAACATAAACATAGTGATCGTGCACGTCTCAGTCCTATATTCCCTAGCCTACAATGGTTAGCACTTAACATAAGCTATCGTACATTTCACGCAACTAGCCGACCATAAACTTAAACATGCATAAGGGTCGCAGGCCCTGCGCCTGCACCCGACTCTCATCTCAGCCCACCGGCCCTATCTATATGAAGGTCACTGTGTTTCGTACCGTAATGGACTTGGCATCTCTTATGTGTAAGCCTACAATCGCTTCGATACGGGTTGCTAGCCCAGTATCCGAAGGATCCCAAACTTACGGATATCATAGCTTATCACAGTACTGGACGGTCGTAATCCGTCCGAATGTTGTGCACCATAAATACCACACATAATTCTCTCCTAGGCCGAACGGTCCCGGTGCCCCGGCGTAACCGTTCGAGGGAAGCCGTACCCGTGCACGGGCCATCCGAGTCTATTGACCATGCAATACATGCCATAGCATACAAGTCACAACATTTTAATCTATCTCGTATTCCATAAACATACTCTCGTTCCATAAATGGTTTCCCGTGCCATAAACGGTTTCCCGTGCCATAAACATAATCCACCATTCATATGGGGAGTTCCGTCGGCGTTATGCCCCTGTAGAAGCATGGAATATCAGAACCAGAAAGTCTATGCGCCAGACTACATGCGCCAGAGCTTGGACAAAGTACTTCACAGCAAAAAGCAACAAATATAGACATTAAAGAAGACTTTTTATTTTACATATAAAAGTCTATTACATGTCTAAGAAAGACTGTACAAAGGAGAATTTCTATAAAGAAAAGATCCTAAGTCTACAGCCAGCAGCCAACATGCGCCCTCAAGTAGGCGCAGCAATCAACATGCGCCCTCAGCCAGGCGCATCCCACCATGCGCCCTCAGCAAGGCGCATCCTTTCAGCAGCTCAGTTATGTGCATCCTCAGTTATGTGCATCCCTTCGGCAGCTCAGTTATGTGTATCCCTTCAGCAGCCCAGTTATGTGCCGCTCTTCCAGCCAGGCTCACCGCCGTCTAAATGCTTCGACTAATGAAGCATTTATTGAGCAGAACGAGGGTGGCAATCAACCCTTTAGCCAAGGAAGGGAAAAGAACCACAAGCCAACCTGTGGCCAGGGGAGGTTTCGAAAGAGCCTCCAAACACCAAGGAAGACCGTGATCGAAACCGCAGCCAAAGGAGCAGCTTTCAACACAACCAGAGTGGGCGACACCCACTTTGAAGGAAGAAAGAGCCACCAAAG